>SRMA01026572.1:614596-678564 GCA_007224835.1 Danionella cerebrum
ATATAAATATCTTTATCTACCTCAGCTCTAATAAAAACCATACTCTTTTTTTTACCTTGGATTTTTATCCTTCAACTGCCAAGATACTACATAATATCACTGATTTTTTTTGAACACTTATTATCAATATGAAAATGTGGAAAATATGGAAATTTTTTTACCTTTACTTTTTTTTAATGGAAAAAATATTGATTGATCATGAACAACATCAAAGGGTAACAAATCTGACCATTTTTGAAGTTGCAAAGCCTTTTCTTAAAATATGTGTAAAAATAAGATTTATCTCCAAAAATAATTCAACTTGATGAAACAGAGAAAACAAATTTAGACTCAAAATCAGTTGCTGAAAACATCCCCAACTCATAAGGGTTAAGACGTTTCCAACTCATATAGCAAAATATTAATTGTTTTAATATGTATTCATATATTTTACTGATTTTTTTTTTTACTTTAGTACTTTCAATCAGCTACAATGGCATAAAACAATGAAAATGTGTAATTTTATTTGTATTTTAACAAAAAACTACACAGCACCACGTGCAATAATTGTTGAATTATCTTTATACCAAAAATGTTGTAATTTGTAAATCTGTGACTTGGTGAAGCAAACAAAAAAAGTGTTTGTTTTTCTTTAAATTAATAATTTTTAAGTAATTAACTGTAAAAATTAATAATTTGTAATAATTTTTTTATTATTATTATTTTACACTTTGCTCTAATCATTTATCTTTAAATTAGTTTTTTGTGGCAATGCTTGATATCATTGTTTTGTACAACCCCAGCTTCTTTTTTTTCCACACATTTTCTCATTACATTAAACAATTCCATTACAAATCTGAAATTTTACAAAAAAAAATAAAATTCAATGTATTAAATTCTGTAATTTTTTCACAGCAAAAACTGTGAAACATTTTTTTGTTTAATAACAAAAATTAAAAAAAGTTTCAGTGTTTCAAAGACAGGATCAAAACAATTTGAAACTTAAAAAAATTAAAAAAAACAGGTGAAACTCACGTAAAACTCATACACTGTTCCAAGCACTTTTTGTGCCATTGTGCTTTTTTTGAACAAGATCTTTGAAAAACACAAGCCATATCACAGATCTTGTACTTGGATTGGATTTATGTTTTGTCTCAGCACTTAAGATTTTTGTTATAAAAAAAAAAACAATTTGTTCTTAATTTTTGACATTTCTGCATTTAAACAAAAAGTAATACTCAGAATTGTATTTTTCTACAATTTCAGTTTGTTGTGGAATTATTTAATGTAATTCAAAAAAAAGCTGGGGTTGCGCATAAAATGATATCAAGCACTGCAACTAAATAGCTAGATATTTGTTAAGCAAAGAGAAGAATTACATCAAACGTGTGCAAAATAAATAAAGCAACCGATTTCACAAATGTTTACTTTCTTTATTCACTTTCTCCCGTTGTTACTTGCTGGCAGTAGCGAATATAGCCTGGAAGTTGATGAGTTTGTCTCTTCTGTTCTCCATTCGGATGTCGGTGAAGCCAGAGGCCTGAAGCGCTTCCATGTAAGCCTCCGGATGCCAGTTGTCTCCACAGTGATCCATCACTTTCATTGAAGCTGCTTTCTCAACACTGTCCAGTCTGAGAGTGGTCACCATCAATGCACCTGACCCAAAGACAAACAGGATTTGTAATTTTATCACACAAAAAGTAACATGTAGGGCACATATTAAAATATATAATAACTATATAAATATATACCAGCTTCAGCTCCTGAAAAAGAACCCCATAACATAATACCCCTCCATCAAATGTCACAAGCGGCACAATGTAAGCAGATAAATACCTGTAAAAGTACATACATTCTTGGTATTTGGAAACCCTGGAGAGTGGGTTCCTCCACTAACCCTGCACTGTAATTCTCTATCACACCTTCGACCAGCCCTTCATGATTTACCTTTAGAAATTGTTAGTTGTCTTAGCAATCCTCAATTTTAACAAGATTCCCAATCCTTGCACTGGCCCTATGATGGAACCACCACCAAAAAACGTTTTTCTTGGAGCACTGTTGTTTTTCCACAATCTTCCATCTCTTGTTTTGTGCATATAACTCTATATTTTAGTTTCATCAGTCAATAGCATTATTTTGTAGGTCTTGGTTCCTTAAATTAGTGTTCCAATTGGATATTCCATGATGCAAATAAGTGCCGCTATAACCGACACTGTAGGTTGGTATATACTATATATATATATATTTGTTCAGACATGGACTCTTAATGCGCATGGCAAGACTGGACCTGATTGGACATTGCATGGCTGAGCTATTAACAACTTCCTGTTTACAATAAAATAAACTCAAGACGGAATTTGCTAAAATACAATAAAAAAATTGGCATTTTTCGAGGATTTTGCTAAATAGATAACTTCCTGTTGATTTTGGATGACGTATATTTAACGCTTGGTACCCTACACACGTGTGCCGAATTTCATTCGCCTACGACAAAGTGTTCGAGCACCATAAACTGAAATGTATTAGGTGGCGCGATTTTTCCATACCAACTTTTGGAATCCTAATCAGACATAATTTTTCTCCATTTCTGATGTGTGGGCTTTCTGGGCAGCAGTAAACATTTTAAATCCACTCTGCAGCATAACGGTAGGCAGTAGACATAAAACTGGGAGGATCTTGCTTGTGTGAGCCAGTTTAAATCTTGCGGCTACATTTCAGTCCGATTTAAGCTAGACCGAGGCTGAAATGAGTTGAAGTAGTCTATTCTAGTTTCTATCGAGAAAGAAAGTTGTCAGTGTTACCTGGTTTCATGACTCTGTGAATAGCCTTCGCCCCCGCTTTCAGATCAAGCCAGAAGTAATAGCAGTTACAGTGAAAGACCTTGTCCGCAGTGTTGTCCTGAATGGGCATGGCCACCAGGTCACTCAGGAGCAGGGTCAGCTTTCCCTTGTCGATTTCTTCCCGCATCCTCTTGCTGGCCATGTCGTGCATATATGTCGAGTAGTCCACCCCAATCAGCTTACCCTCTGGAGACTTGACTAGAGATGACGCGGCTCGGAGACCAAAGCCAGGGCCATGACCCAGCTCCAGCACAATCTCGTTGGGTTGAATGTTGCATAATTTGACTGCGTTCTCCTCTAGAACAACATTGTGCCACTTAAAGAACTTGGTCACAAGCCATCCAGTCAAAGAGAAGGTGGGGTGACCCAGCTCCTTGCCCACTTTGGCAGACAGCATTTCTGTGTACACAACAGAAAATAGCAATGGAATTTAGGGTAAATGCATAAAAAAGCAGAAAGTTGGTTTGTAAGGTACCATGGGTCTAGTTGAAATGTAAATCAGACAGTGTGTTCGAGAGACCACATGACCATATAAGATGTCATCAATCAGAGGTTCTGAAGATTACGGTATCTTCCCGCAGTCTTTTGTAGCTACGTACAACCTTATCAATGCTATGAAAGTAATCAGAGGTTTAACCAAATGTTTGATTGCTTGATTGTTGAAATTAATTCTTAGTTTTTTAACTAGTGTCAAGTCCCTTCATGGTTCTTCTGATCGCCACTAAGCAACAATTCAACCAGAGAGTGAAACCAAAACTCAAATGGGATACATCCTCTACTCACTAATTTTTTTTTTAAATAATTTTTATCACAAGCCGTTACAGTTATGGCTCACTGATAAATTGTATAAATTTTGACCATTAGGTGGCGCTCTTAGTAACTTTTGTTTTGGGGTCAGCCTTTTGTACTGATGACTCACAACAAATTCGGTGTCAATATGGTAAAAGGTTGGAGAGATAAAGCTTCGGAAACCTCTTGACCCGATGGCGTCACAATTGTCATGGCTCTTATCGAACTCCGAAACCGCAATCAACACGATACAAATACCAGCAAGGTCTAAGGATGTTCCGAATCAAATTTGGTGAGAATCGGACAAACAGTCTGCGTGGAGCTAGAAAAAGTAAGGTTTTCAGCTAATTCAACATGGAAGACAGGAAGTTCAAATAATTTTGGTAAATTTTATATCTATGTTCTCAGCTCGACCTAAGGAACAAAACTTGATGGGATTTTTTTTATCGTTTGACCACTAGGTGGCACTGCCGTAAAATTTGTTGAGTCCCTTCAGAGTATGGAGGCAAATATGCTAAACAACTTTCAAAATTGTACAGTAAAGCATGTTTGAAATAATTCAAAATGGCCGACAGTAAAATGGACATGGTCCGACTCGACTTGATGCTCCAAACGTGCTGATACCAATTTCATGAATTTTGGACAAATGGTTTGGGAAATACAGGCCAAAATGCCAGTTTTTTTTATATCTCCGGACCACTAGGTGGCAGAGTGAAAAAACACTACAAGCAGCCTTAGATCATCAGTACTACAACATAGAAAAAGTTTGGTGTATATAGGCTAAAGTGTTGCAAAGTTATAGCCTCACAAAAATGTTTTGCATAAGGATCATTCGCTAATAATTCGATAACGGTTTGACGAATCAAAAATATGAGAAATAACTTTTGTGCGGTATAGTCAGTAGATGACATGGGTCGAATTTCATTTGGACAAATGGCCACGGAGGAGTTAGCAAAAGTAGGTTTTACATAAAATCCAAAATGGCGGAAAATGACATCATAGGGTCAGGTCGATTCGTCTGGAGCCAAGGAATCAGTGGAATTTTGTTTATATGACTTACGGTTCAAAAGTTATTAGCATAAATGGGTGTAATTTTGGCCTATTGGTGGCGGTAGATGGGTTTGGTTTGGAGACTTCAAATTTGGTCAGCTTGTAGGTCAGAGGCTTGGCAGTAAGTGGGCCAAATTTCATAGGGTTCATAGGGCTGCCATTGACTCCGCTGCAGAAGTAAAAGAAGAAGAAACGGAAGAAAAAGAATAATAGAAAGAAACACAATAGGTGCCTTCACAGCTTTGCCCCTTAACTATAAGGAAGGTGACCCTACCTGGATCTAGTCGAACCCAGGCGGAAAAGAGTGTCCATGTTAAATTAGAAACATTTATCTAAATTTAACCTGCACGAGGACACTTGTGGTAACATTTACGATACAACAAAAGCATTAAATGTAAATAGATTATTTCAGGAATTGTGACAACTTATTACAAATGCCATGAAACATTTTAGTTCCTTAGATTCACTACGTACAACTTGAATATTGTTTAATCATTAATCAGAGGTTATGAAGAATATCTTCCTGTAATTTGTTCCAATTCCGAATCAATCCCAACAATAATCAGAGGTTTAACTAATCGTTTCAGGATTTGTTAAAATGTGTAACACACTTTGGTGACCTTTGTTGAAATCTACTCTAATTATCTCTATATGGGCTCCTAAGCCTCTTTAGAATTAAGTAATAATGGCAATTAAAAAATATAAAACAATAAACGTTTAAACAACTCTACAAAACCAGTGGATCAGTTTTGATCATTTTAGTTGGTAATACTGGGCATGTAATAGTACCTAAATCATTTTCTGATTGACTAAATATTCCGTTGTGTGTCTGGAATTAACTATATTTTGTAAAAGTTAAATGTTTCCGCATCTAGTGCTTGTTCTGTAGACTAGTTGAAAGTAGCTCTGAGATAATGGCTGTTGAACCACAGGGGTTAGACCCTGGGGGGGGGTTCTTGGGGTGATTCATTTAGGCTTGCATTTACATTTAAAAGAATCTCGGTGAAATACCTTCAATTTGAATAGAAATGTACTCGGTTCTGAAAGGAATACATTGAATCTCTTTAAGTTTAACAAACTCGTATGCAACACTTTTAAAGTTTAACCATCAGACCTACCTTTAGAAACTAGAATAAAATAAAGATATTTCAATTTTAAAATGTATCTGACGTTGTCTTTAGCAAAGAAGGCCACATTTCTCCTGTTTCTGTTACAAAGGGGGTTAATGGTGGTCATCATCTGCATTTTGGACCTGTGACTCTTGCAGATTCGGATGAAACTGCTCAGTTTGTTTTTTCTGGATGGGATCTTGGTTACAAGTTTTCCTCCTTGCATCTAGCCAAATAACTTTATAAAAAATCTCATTATAACTCCACTGAAGATGAGGGGTTCTTTTGTTTGTAAGGAGAGTTTCTATAATCTCTTGATCCACTGTTTGAAAAGACATGTTTCTCAGATAATTCTTGCTCTGCCGAATTTCTACGGACTCATTCTATTAACAAAAATACAGCTTGCATTTATCTGTAACATTAAGCAAAGAGACATTGACTCACCCCAGGCAGCAGAGAAGTATCCTTGTTCCAGGTAAAGTTGTTTTCCACAGTTGTGTTGCTCTAAAAAGACTCTTGCCGTTCTCATGGGAGATCACATCAAGCTCACCAACTGTGAGGCTGGTCAATGGGTTGATCCAAGAACGGGTTTCAACCATGGATGAAGGTTTTCAGCCGTGTTCTGTCTTTTAGAGCTTGCGTGAACTTTAAATATTGAATAGAACTCGTATCTGACTGCATTTTTTTTAAGAAGCTTATTGTTTACCTCCTGGGGATTTTTTTTTTACACATATTTTTCATTACATTAAACAATACCACAACAAACCTGAAATTTTTCAAACAAAAATATATAAATTAAATGTAGAAAATTTTTGTAATAGCAAAATTGTAGAAAATGTTTTTATGTTTAATAACAAAAAGCATAAGAGTTTTAGTGTTCCAAAGACAAGATTAAAAAAAAAGGGGAAACTCTCGTAAAACTTATACAATGTTCCAAGCACTTTTTGTGCCATTGTGCATTTTTTTGTAAAAGAACATTGAAAAACACAAGCCATATCACAGATCTCGTACTTGGATTGGATTTATATTTTTATTTTGTCTCAGCACTTTAGATTTTTGTTATAAAACATGAAAAACAATTTGTTTCCAATTTTTGAAATTTCTGCATTAAAACAATTACAAAAGGCAACAATCAGAATTGTGTTTTTGGTACTATTTCAGTTTGTTGTGGAATTATGTAATGTAATTAAAAAAAGCTGGGTTGCACTAAAAAATTATATCAAGCACTGCAACAGAAATGTCAAAGTAAAAAAATCTAGCTAGATATTTGTTAAGAGAAGAATTAAATAAAGCGTGCGCTAAATAAATAAAGCAACAGATTTCACAAATGTTTAACATATTGATAATCTTAATCCTAATCCTGTACTTTGAATAGACACACAGAGAAATTACACAGGCGTTTATTTATAGTTGTTGAAACTTTCTTTATTCACTTTCTCCCGTTGTTACTTGCTGGCAGTAGCGAATATAGCCTGGAAGTTGATGAGTTTGTCTCTTCTGTTCTCCATTCGGATGTTGGTGAAGCCAGAGGCCTGAAGCGCTTCCATGTAAGCCTCCGGACGCCAGTTGTCTCCACAGTGATCCATCACTTTCATTGAAGCTGCTTTCTCAACACTGTCCAGTCTGAGAGTGGTCACCATCAATGCACCTGACCCAAAGACAAACAGGATTTGTAATTTTATCACACAAAAAGTAACATGTAGGGCACATATTAAAATAACAAAAAAAAAACAGATAAGCATGTATGTACCACCCCATACCAGCTTCAGCTCCTGAAAAAGAACCCCATACCATAATACCCCCCCCCCCCCCCCATCAAATGTCACAAGTAGCACAATGTAAGCAGATAAATACCTGTAAAAGTACATACACTCTTGGTATTTGATGATTGACGGATCAGGTACAGGATTTGTGTAAGAAAGAAAGTTGTCAGTGTTACCTGGTTTCATGACTCTGTGAATAGCCTTCGCCCCCGCTTTCAGATCAGGCCAGAAGTAGTAGCAGTTACAGTGAAAGACCTTGTCCGCAGTGTTGTCCTGAATGGGCATGGCCACCAGGTCACTCAGGAGCAGGGTCAGCTTTCCCTTGTCGATTTCCTCCCGCATCCTCTTGCTGGCCATGTCGTGCATATATGTCGAGTAGTCCACCCCAATCAGCTTACCCTCTGGAGACTTGAGTAGAGATGCCGCGGCTCGGAGACCAAAGCCAGGGCCATGACCCAGCTCCAGCACAATCTCGTTGGGTTGAATGTTGCATAATTTGACTGCGTTCTCCTCTAGAACAACATTGTGCCACTTAAAGAACTTGGTCACAAGCCATCCAGTCAAAGAGAAGGTGGGGTGACCCAGCTCCTTGCCCACTTTGCCAGACAGCATTTCTGTGCACACAACAGAAAATAGCAATGGAATTTAGGGTAAATGGATAAAAAAGCAGAAAGTTGGTTTGTGACCCAAAACTAAAGGCCAATAGACATAAAAAGTTTTGCAACAAGAGCAGCTAATGAAAGCTTGCTCTTTTAATGACACAACTAGGATTAAAAAGCGCTGCTTGGTGGCGCTCATCCCACATTTTCACTTCACACATGAAATAGGAAAGAAATGGCGGACCACATTTTTGTCAAACGGCTCCCTGTGATTAGCCACCAACAGAATAAACCGCTCGATGTCTGTAATTTTTTTTATCTACTTTGAATTCTTATCTGTCATTCATCTGTCATTCTCTCCTGTTTCCCTGTGTGGTGCAGAGTACATCTGTTGTACCGTAAACCCCATCTTCAACACACACACTGCTGCGGAGACTTGGTGTAAGTGAACAGACAAGCATGAGGTATTCCTCCTTGGAAAAAGCTCCATCATATACATATTTCCTTTCTAGGTCACGGGGGTCTGCCGGGTGTCTCTCCAGCACGCATTGGGGGAGAGGCGGGTGTACACTCGCACATTCACACCTAAGGGGAATTCCGATTCTTCAATTAACCTAACCACATGTTTTTGTGGGGGAAACCGGAGTACCCGGAGGAAACTCACGCAAGAACAGGGATGAAGTTCCTAAAATAAATGATAATTAAACAGAATAAAACACAAGTAAAATACGCAATATGTACACAAATGTGAAACCTTGCGAGTGAGGCGATGTGTCAGAGGAGGTGGAACAGATGCAGAAAACATTACAGCACGTATGACAGTTAACTTTCTCGAGATATTTCATGAATTAAGAACACGGTTTCAAGCACAAGCTCTAATTTTTCTTCGTATCTCGAAGCAAAAAAATTTCCGTGAGACCTTTCATATCTCGAACATTCTCGAAGCATTCTTATCTTGGGTTACCCAAACCCACCCCCTTCCTGAAATAATGGGGACTTACCAAGCAGGAAGTTGCATCACTTGGATCTTTAGAAATCCATGGGAGGAGCAAAGGAAAGTTCTAATTTCTTATTTACATATTTGGGGTTATTTGAAAAATAATATCCTACCCTAAATACTCAAATTATTTCAGATTTAATTTAATGTAAAAATACACATATTTGGTAAACATTTTAATTTCCTGGTTCTATAATCACATGCACCGTGTGGCTATTTAGCATGCATTTGCTAATTCTTTGCTACAAATCTGTTACTTATATAACAAATAACAAGTTACTTAAGATACTAAAGTAGTGTTTGCTATTGGAATCGGTTTTGAAATCAACTACAAATAGACATTTTGAAAAGTTACAAACAACTGGCACCAATTTGGTGGAAGGGCTCAAAAATGCTTTTTAAAACATAAATAATAGTATTACAAAGAACGTAATTCCACAACGCTTGAAGCATTCACATTTATCATTATTACCAAATGCAAGCCAACACACTTCTCAAAGGACTGAACACTATAGAAATATAAAATACAACTTACATGACAGATCAACTCTGCTGTCGATGTCTTCCTGGAAACCACGTATCCTGAATTCTATTTTGGTCCAGCTTATGCATATAAAAGCTCCGTAGCCAAGAACGGAGTTTTGTTCTCACATTTTGTACCTGCCCATCATTTACACACACAAATCAAAAGGTTGTTCCAAAACTGTACTCAGGTCAGTTTCGATTCAGTTCAGAGAACAGTCACCAGAGTGCATGTGCAATCAAACCTGGACTTGAGTCAAGTCCTCTAACTTATATAAGCACAAACTTATGTAATAGTGTGCTGCATTCTGGAATAAATTACAATTTATGAAGCTATCATGAAACAGGGGAATTATTTTTCTTATTTGCTTAATACTGAAAGTATTCACCAAGGATCATTTTTATCTCCTGTCTGTGTATTCTAGGAAGGCGCATATCCTGAATTCTATTTTGTGCACCCATATGCTGTACACCCCAGAATAATCCAAGCACAGATCTACTAATGGAAAATCTAACCCCTAACTGAAATAAGACATTAGTTAACCAGGAGTTTGTGATCTGGGGTCCTATGGAAATAACACTTAATGTCCGTCTGTTCAGTTTTGGACCACCATAGGGCTTTTCTCTGCTGGGAGATATTGTGGTCTAGGAGCTGAAGTGTATTTGTTTCTTGGAGTTGGATTCTGATTCTAGTCACTTCTGAAACTTCTTTTTGTTTTATGCAATATTTACTAGGTGACAATAATCCTTTACTCAAATTTTAAACATTAACACTGCCCCCTAGTGGACAGATGTTATAAAACACTCATACAATATAAACTAGAACCTTCATAGCTTTGTGGTCTCAAAACTTGTTAAATTTAAATTTTCCAATGATGGTTCATTATCTAAACAATTTCAATAGTTGGTTAAAAAGTGTTGTAAACTACCTTGATACATATTGCTTTGCAGACATATAAATCGAGGTATGAATCGAATCAAGAGCGAGTGTATCTTTCACCCGTAGTGATTATCTGTCTTAAGAATTAATTCATGAAAAAAAATAAAATAATATATATAAAATTTTATTTATATATACTGTATACATAAAATGCAAATCTCCTAATCAGCCAATCCCATGGCAGCAACTCGAAAAGACATCAACTCGTATTTGTAAAAACCCTCCGATACCCTGCGACGTCTTTGACCAACTGGCATGAGATAACACGAGAGCCAAACCAATAACCACAGTAATATTAATAGTTTTTGACGATCAACCACTTTTTAATAATGTGGGATAGTCAGCCTTTTTGGAACATTTTGGAACCAAAGTATGAGATTCCAAGTCACTGTGACTGTGTTATTGCTTTTGATATTTTGTGTTTTAAAGGAAAACTGTGAGTTCTGACACATAATTTGCAAGGTGATTCAAATTAAAATGAGAAAATGGACGATTGTCTTTCAGTTTGGTTTAAAAGACCCTGAATTGGTGACATTAGTGCCATCTAGTGATGGAAAAAAGGTGTAGATCTGTGATACGGCTTCAAAGTTATGACACAAAAAAAGCACAATGACACAAAAAGTGCTTGTAACAATCTACGTTCACATTTTTGATACAATTTTCACACTGTCTTGACCTTCAAAATGGTATTTCAAAATGTGTATTTTGTCTAAACATTTATTTTACTTATAAAACATAAAAACATTAACTTTTTGAGAATTGCAATAAGAAAATACAAAATGTACTACTTGGAATTATATTTCTTGTACAATTTCAGGATTGTTGTGGATTTATTGTGTGATTTATTAAAAAAATACTTTATTTAAGTACTTTTAAAAGTAGCTGGGGTTGTACTAAAAAAATTGTACTCAAGCCTTGCAAAAAAAGCTGTTAAAGATAACTTATTAGAGTAAAAAGTATTAAAAAAACACTAAAAGAGGCCACAGACTACTAAGGGTTAAGTAAAACCTTCTGTTAAAAACTATTACAAATATATCTTGAAATATATTGACTTTTAATAAACAAACTTCAATTGTATAATAAGTAAAACAAACACTTTAGGGAGAAATACACAGAAACATACACATTTTCTTAAAAATCTAAACATCAATATTGAACAAAAAAGAAGTAAAATAAAAATGAGCTACAAGCAAACTCTCTTGGTACCCTCTAGAATCTCCTGTGCACTCAGTGCTTCTCTCTTGTGAGCAGTTTTACTCTCAGAGGTTTTTCTCTCCTTCGCCACACAACCCTTGAAACAGATAAAAAAAACAGAATGGTAAATAATCAGTGAGGAACAGGCAGAAACTGTTGAGCAGCGAGCAGTGCTGCCAAATTAATTCAGTTCTTGGTTTCACATATAAAAACCGATACAGACCTAGAGCCTGTAACATGAAGCCGGATTACGTGGCTAGCCAGCTAAGTTTAGAATTAGTTTGCACCAATGCTGGGTTTTGGGTGCCAAGAAAGGGTCTAGGATTTAATCAATCTCTGGTTACTAACGTGACACGGGGCAGGTTATGTTCTGGACTAGAGATCGTATGCTTGCATTTGTCTAATCAGCGGTTATAAAAAGAAACTTGGCTGTAATAATGGCTGCACCTTTTCTTCCCAATCCTGTGGATATTTCTGTGCAAATTGTTCGATGAGCACTTCGTAGGGAAAGAGTTTTTAGCGACAAAAAGGGACAGACAAAATCCCTTAGTCTTTCCCGACAGATATTTGCATGAAAGATACAGGTTCTATCAGAAATTTTCTCCCAACAATCTTGTCTAGATTTTGGCAGCCACGGTGTTACGACAAAAGAATTTTTAAAATAGTCCTTTTTTCAGAATTATCTCTTGTTCCTCCGTAGAGAAATAAAATGATCTCGCTCTTTCCATGTTCATCGTGATTGGTTATTCGATGCCTACGTCAGTCTTTTATTTAACTGTAATGCTTTCAGAAATGTACATATTAGTTGTTTATTTGTTGCAAAGTGAGCGAACAAACTCTAAATTTGAAACCAAATCAATTTCTGTGATTACCTTTTTCCTTCAAACCAGCATCAATTCTTATTATTGGGCAACATGGCCTAAAATCTAAGCCTTGATTACTCAAACATGTTAACTTGATTACGATTAATGAGCAATTATCTTGTTTATTTATTATTTTTTTTTCCAAATATAGTTCACTAACTAGTTATACTCACATCTTACAAGTAAGAGATTCTTTAAAAATGGAAACAGGACAAACTCGCTACCAAGTTAAGGTCATCGCAAGAAAGAGAACAGCAACAAGACTTGTGGTAGGTATGCTGCATCAACTAGGCCAGTGATTTCAAGATGTTCAGCTCTTTGAATTTGTGATTGCAGTCATTTAGGCTAAGAAACATCAAGCTAATTAACCTCAGAAAAGATGTCCAGGAGTGCCATCATTAATGCTCATAATTAATCACACAAATGTCCCTCACATGTACGTTGACCGACAGACAGTAGTAACTTTGCATACACGTCATGAATATGCATGAAAATCTGACAAATGAAAATCTTAGCCCATTTCCGTAATAACCTGGGGCTAGAAAATGAAGAAATTGAATGAGATTTTAATTTTAAAAATAGAGATTTTTTGAGTAAAAGAATCATATTTCCCAAACATTTCGACCAATGTTAAAAAAGTTAAAAATTGGTAGCACACAGTAGTTACATCTCCAGTCATGCACATATGCTCTTTAATATTTTTTTTTTAGGTTTCAGCGCATTTGCAACAACTTTGCCTGACGGAATAATTTGGTAATTTGCACAGCCACTATAGTGTGTGTACGTGTGTGTGTGTACGTGTGTGTGTGCGTGTGCATGTGTGTATAAACAACCACTGAAACCCTGAATGCCATAAATCCTGCCCGTATTATTTTTTTATTCACTACAACTAGCCGAGATCTTACCTTGTTCTGGGCCGCGTGCTCACTTGTCCACTTCTTTGCCTTCTCTAAATAAAGTGCTTTGTTGTATTTAAACTCTGCAGACTGACAACAAAAGATATGAATTAATTACCTTCCTCAAAGCATGTTAAATGTCAAATAAAAACTCAAATGATTACAAAACTCAACAAAAAATAAGCAGAAACTCACAATATCAGCCATGAGAGGGTCGTCAGGGTTCGGTTCAGCCATCAGTAACTGTATGGAGGTCAGCACTGTTGAAATGTTAAGCGAGGGCCTCCATGCTCCCTTCGAAGGGAACATACATAGATGAAGCTGACATTCCTTCACCAAGTGGAAGAATTTGGCGAAAAGCGCACTGGATCATGTTTAGAACACTGAGATCACTTCCAGTGGTGTACATGGCAGAGATCGATATAACATCAGCACTCAGTTATGGCCTGTGTCGATCGCTGTCTTACCTTCGATTCTCTCTCTGGGTTCTACTGTATTTTGTTGTGAAAATGCTGTTCTTTATTTGCGGTAGACACAGACAGTTTAAAAGTCTAATTTTTGTTGCTTTTTAATCACCCAAATGTGTAATTCTTAAAACACATATTTGTGTATTTTTTATTTCATAGTTAAATGTATATAATATTAGTTTTACATTATTATGTGTGTATATATATATATATATATATATATATATATATATATATATAGTTATTATATATATATATATATATATATATATATATATATATATATATATATAAGGAAAAACTCATGGTCATCCCCTATTACAAGAGTTTCCTATGTGCCAAGTGAAATAAAATAAATAATCAAAATATATTCAAAATAGTGTAAAGATGTGTGAGGTTCTGTTTTGCAAAAACTCTTAGAAACCAGCTCTTCTGAATCGGGATTTTTAAGCCCCGCCTGTTTCAAGTCTCATTCACCCGAGACCAAAAAATGTGGAAAAATGGGCGCAGAATAGGTTGGAATGTGGGTGTGGCTTGGTGGAAAAATCGGAGGAATAATCGAAGGCCTACACTGAAGTAGGATAGAAGTCCTCCCCCAATGTAACCGCATTGCCAGACAAACGCAAACTGCCTATTCTCCAGTTCTCGTAACTTTCTTGTGAAAAATGCAGGCTAGAAATCCATAGTTTCGACGTGTCGATTGTTGGTGGCTAGAAGCCAGAGTTTAGCATCATTAATATTTAAAACACAGCGTCCTCTCATAGGATAATAGAGGTCAGACTCTGTTAAAATGCAGATGGGTCGATAGATGCCGTACGCTGTATTCTGAGAAATTTCTTTTCAAACAGGAAGTCAGAAATCAGGAACAAAAGATAGAAAATACAGTTTTACCAATAATTAGGGAGTTTTCACACCTAACATGTTTAGTTCGATTCATTCGAATTAGAGTTTTAGTTTGTTTGGGCACATGAGAAAGCAGCCACTGAATTCTACACCGCACCAGAAGCAGACTAAAACGAAGCGAACCACCTCGTCGAGCCCGGTTACTAACGAACTCTAGAGTGGTTTTTATGTGGTGATAACATTATCAAACTCTGATCCGAACTAAACACAAATGAAGACAACAAACACATGCTTTTTGAACATTTTCAAGGGAAAATATATGTTTTAAATGAGTGTTAACTGTTTAACTATTTCCTGTTTTTACCTTTGGAGGGAGCTTCAGCGCATCTAAACAAATGCGTCCTGCGTTATCGATGTTAGGGTGATAGATGGGTGTCAGAAAGCGCATCTTCGGAGGCTCAAATGGATACCTGAAAATGAAGAAAGTTTAGTCAGTTTAATATTCTGATTTGTTATTTTCACACAGTAAGAAACAGAACCCTTGAGAACAACATACAGCCGTAGTTCATGCACTGATCTATTTGCTTTATGAAAGATGGGCTTTTTTTTTCAGCCACCACATTTACATTTGAAATGGATTCTAAAAGTGAGGGGGTACCCTATTGACACCTGGTGCCACACTCAAACCAGCAAATCAACTCAAAACACCTGCGTATGCCAGGAAATAGTTCCTTCATCTAGTTCTGTAGGTTTCACAAACATGGTGATGACTGCTGACTTGACAGTTGTCCAAAAAACACCTTTGACACCTTGTACAGGAGGGCAAGAAATAAAAACTGGTTGTGACCAAGCACATGAATAAATGTGAAGGGAAAGAAAAGATGTGGTGTAAAACATGTTAAGGTACCAGAATTCCTTAAGTACTGGTAGTACAGAGGACCCGGTGAACCCAGTTCTTGCAGTTTCCACGTACATCCTTGCAGTTGCAGTTTTCATGTACAAACACAGACATGGCGAAAGACAGATATTTTGATGGAGTTCAATTCTTTTAATTAGATTTAAATCTTTTGTTATAAAAACTATTCTGACTGGAAATAAAAATCAGCATTTGCTTAACTAATTGTTAGCATTAGTTAACTATTAAATGTTCCTACACTTTACGAGATGACAATTATCCTTTACTCAAATTTTAAACATTAACACTGCCCCCTAGTGGACAGATGGTATACAAGGGTTAATAAAACACGATGGTGTAATATTTTCATACGGCCGAGGCTTTAAATGACGCGTGTGTCCAAAATAAACATGTTATAGAACAGATGTATTGTATGGTTAAAGTTAATGTCCCTTATATTAGTCGTCACAAAAGCAGTATGAGCCATGAACGCCGTTTGAGATAATTAAGATTTCATTAATGTGATTTCATCATGTATTATCTTGCATCAAGCTACTGAGATTAATGAACTATTAATGTAAAGCAAGTTAACGTATTAATGCATTTTGAGAATAATACTTTAATAATTACAATTTGCTATTTTTAACACTTTTTGGTTAAGTCATGTTATCTAACAAATGATTCTTTTCGTACTAGTTAATACTGGTTTTTCTATCATTGCACCAGTGATTTCATGCACACTTAATATAATAAATCTTTGGACATTTATTATAAAAGCTGAGGTTTGTTATTTACTGAAAAGTTCATTTTAGCCTGTGTCAAAACGTCTAATGTTGCATTTGGTCAGACTCAGCCCATTTTGTTACTAAAGAATATTATATTTTTCTTTTACAGCTGCAGTCTGAGGAAGACAACAAAATAATAATAATCAGAATCAGAATGAGCTTTATGGCCAGGTATATTTGCACATACGAGGAGTGTGTTTTTGGGCAGAGGCACTACAGTGCAACAGATTCACAAGACAAGACAAGATACAGGTAATAAAAAATAAAATATAAATCCAAATTTACAAAATAGACATTCTACATTTACAAAAAGGCATTCTATAAACATAAAAAATAGACATAATATATAAAATATTACAAGTGGAAATGATGTCCATTATTATATAATACATAATAATAAAGTTCTGTTCAGTCATGGCATATTTTGTTTAATTTATAAAAAGGTTTACCTTTATAAATTATAAAGTGAGTTAATCAATCATGTTTATTATTATTCAGCTGTACTAACAAAAGAAGTTTGTTTAATTCATGTTTTTTGTGCTTTACTTGGTACAAACGCCATCGATTCATTCCATCAATATAAAGTAACTTAAAAAAAATGCAACCATCACAAGCAAAAATGAATTAGAGTCGAGTCTCAGCATTGCACATCAATTAAATTGTACCCCAACTTTTTAAAAAAAGAAAGGTACATTGATCTTGCAGTTTTTTTAAATTACATTTCACTTCCTTCAATGATGTGCAGGTTAAAAGTAATATTTCTGTGCTATGTTAAATACACTAAAGTATGCGTTCACTACGCTAAAATACAAAAACGCTAAAGATTTGGGTGCCACCACGATGGTCATGTGATCATGGCACTTGTCAAGTTTCAAGAAAGCTTATACAAAGAGCTTCTTCTTCTTCTTTTCCTTTCGGCTGTTCCCAGTTTAGGGGTCGCCACAGCGAATCATCCTTTTCCACCTAACTCTGTCCTCAGTATCCTCTACTCTTGCACCAACTACCTTCATGTCCTCTTTCAGCACATCCATATATCTCATCTTTGGTCTTCCTCTTGACCTCTTGCCTGGCATCTCCATCTCCAACATCCTTCTACCAATATAACCACTATCCCTCCTCTGCACATGTCCAAACCATCTCAACCTGGCCTCTCTGACTTTGTCTCCAAACAACCAACCTGAGCTGTCCCTCTGATGTGCTCATTCCTAATCTTGTCCATCCTCGTCACTCCTAAACTGAACCTCAACATCCTCATCTCTGCTACTTCCATCTCTGCCTCTTGTCTCTTCCTCACTGCCACAGTCTCCAACCCATACATCATAGCTGGTCTCACTACTGTTCTGTACATCTTTCCTTTGATTCTTGCTGACACTCTTCTGTCACACAACACCCCTGACACTTTTCTCCACCCACTCCAACCTGCCTGCACTCTCCTCTTCACCTCTTTTCCACACTCCCCGTCACACTGGACTGTTGACCCCAAATACCTAAACTCCTGCACCTTCTTGACCTCAGCCCCCTGTAACCTCACTGTTCTATTTCCCTCTCTCTCGTTCAAACACATGTATTCTGTCTTGCAGCGACTGACTTTCATTCCTCTTCTTTCTAGAGCTGACCTCCAACTTTCCAGGTTTTCCTCCACTTGCTCTCTGCTCTCACTACAAATCACAATGTCATCTGCAAACATCATTGTCCACGGAGATTCCTGTCTGACCTCATCTGTCAACCTGTCCATCACCATAGCAAATAAGAAGGGACTCAAAGCTGATCCTTGATGTAGCCCCACCTCCACCTTGAACTCCTTTGTCTGACCTACAGCACATCTCACTGCTGTCTTACTTCTCTCATACATATCCTGAACTACTCTGACGTACTTCTCTGCCACTCCTGACCTCCTCATACAGGACCATAGCTCCTCTCTCTGCACCCTGTCATACGTTTTTTCTAAATCCACAAAGACGAAGTGGAGCTCCTTCTGACTATCTCTGTACTTCTCCATTAACATTCTCAGAGTAAAAATCGCATCAGTAGTGCTCTTCCTGGGCATGAAGCCATACTGCTGTTCACAATTTTAAAGTGTTTATTTAATTTAAAAACCACTGGAAGTTGATTAGATCCAATTTGACCCATGAAATCAAAAGTTAGATCTATGTTTTATTTTGTACAGTGTGCTATAATAATCACTAAAGATAAATCTCAGTGTTAACCACTGCTTTGCTAGTCACTGTGCTTCTGCCAGCCGTGTTTGTTTGTAAAATCCACTCCACAGACGGGATTCGTCTGAGAGAAATGCCAGGAGCGAATGAAAACAGGTGAATTCTGACATACACATGACAAAACACTGAGGTGACGCCAGCGCCGCAAACGGACAAACTCAGTGATGGGGTAACAGAATGAATAAATGCTCGGTTAAGAAATGGCTTTTGGGTTGAATCTCAAGCCCAGCCTGTAAAAATTAGAGGATTTTACTGTAAATTTTCCATATTGTAATCATGTTTTTACAGTTTATTATAATTGCTTTATATCACAGTCTAGAACATTGAAATTAATGTCTTGTATTCCATTATTTTCCACCCCGCTTTTCAAAAGCTTTTGGTTGATTACACGAATGTAAAGAACAGGATGAACTGCTTTGTTAACTTGTAAACTTGTGCTCTATTTGAAGACACACGGAGGAAATGCTAGAACAATCCACAGCATCTGTTACGGCTCTGAAAGTGAAACCAAAGCATTAGACAAGAGTGGCCATGATGATTAGCGTCCGTACGATTGCTGGAGAGTCACCATGGCCTACATTCAAAATGATGCTGTGTGTTCCTGTTTCTTCAGAGCGGTGCTTCATGGAAATATCAAACAGCCAGATTTCTTTCCATCTTGAAACTCTTTTTCTATAACAAGATATGTCTGATGAATAATTCATCGAGTCAGGGATTCTTCCCCAGCTGGGAAGGGCAAGCATGAGAGTGTGAACATATACGCCTGCACTGGTGAAACATTACAGCACACGGTATTCACACAAGCACATGCAGACAGACACTTTTGTTTACGAAAAAGTGCACATCAAATGCAGACATAGACGCAGATTGTTTTTCATCAGTGATTCATTGTGTTGTGTTTCAGAAAACGAACGGGAAAGATGAAAAAACATCCAAACATTCAGATTTTTCAGACTGTTTCAGCTATCTGAACTTGTTTTTTACATTAGTCCTTTGCTTCTCTTCATTCTGAAGCAGACAGTGCAAACACAGTGGTACCTCAAGACAGGATACGAAAGTTCTCGCTTCCGGGTCCTAGCGCTCCATTCACCCATTGCAGACAATGCTAAAAGAGGCTTTAAAACACTTAAATCAGTTTTAAATCAAGCAAAACTCCGCCTGTATCGCATGCATCTATTCTACTCACAGTTTTCTCTCGTTTCTTTCTCCCATCTTTTCTTTCTCCCTGTGAGTCTATATTGAGGGCATGCAGGTGGATGGATACAGCATCCATTTTCCCTCCTAACTCTGTCTATCTTCCTTATGCCAGATCTCATATGGCTTTCAATTATGTACAGAAGCCAGGGAAGTGCGAGACCCACACAATGCACTGTGCCACTGTCTCACCTCGTCCTGTTAAAGTGGCAGTAATAATCTGTTACAAGTCATGCAAGCAGAGGAAGAAGCATGTTGCAGGCTGATACTGTAGTGTTTTTGCCTGTGGTGACACCTGATGCCTGATTCTCGCTGGTTTCAGATCGATTCTTTGCACGTTTAGGAACAGACTTTTATTTAAAACTGCTGTGGTTAGACAGTTAGGCTGGGTCACTGGGTTTTCTTTCTGGTTTGCATGAATCCACAGAAGCAGTGGTGGACAGTAACAAAGTAATGTAATTTGTTGATGTACTTAAGCAGGTTTGTTCATTTTTTGAGAGGGATACATACATAGACACAGTTAACATACCCCCGGACTGAAGAAACCCAGTGACACATTCTCAGAAGCGTCTCTCCATCCCTTCTCACATGATCTGTACTGTCTGCGCTCGTGTTTGAAACCGTGTTGGTGTCAGTAATTCGTGAAATATCTCGAGAAAGTTATCTTTCATACGTAGTGCCGTAACGTTTTCTGCATCCGTTCCTCCTCCTCCGACACATCGCTTCACTCTCAAGGTAAGATTTCACATTTGTGAACATATTACGTATTTTCCATCATTTATTACATTAACAATGTGTAGATTTAAGGATTGAAGAAACGTTACTTGATTTTTCTCTGGTTTTCCATTTTTCATCTACTTACACTGTTGTTTCTGAGAGCTGTTGCATGGATTAGGTGTTTTACATGTAAAACTTACTTCGAGATACGAAATGTTTGAGATACGAACGCCACCCTGGAACGGATTATTTTCGTATCTCGGGGTACCACTGTACTTAGTTTGTGTAGTTACCACACCACTAAATTGAGGGAGAATAATTGTGGGAGAAATTCTCAGAAATCAGCAGAAATTCTGTTTAAAGTGTTTTATTCATTCATTATTCCGTTTATTCTTATTTGGGGTCACAGGGGTCTGCTGCGTACACAGGGCAAGAGGCGGTCGCTAGTCCAGTCACCAGTCCATCGCAGGGCAACACACACTCACACGTTCACACCTAAGGGGAATTTAGATAATTCAATTAACTTAAACGCATGTTTTTGGGATTGTGGGGGAAAACAGAGTAACCGGAGGAAATCAGCACAAGCACGGGAAGAGCATGCAAACTCCTTCCAGGAAGGTCACCGGCGAGCCTCAAACCGGTAACCTTCTAACAGAAATGCCACAGTGCTGATCAGTGCGCCACCCTAAAGTGTTTTAGTCAGGTCATATTATCACCCCTCCCTTAAATCTGACTCCAATTAAAGCTCTTTTATTGATGGAAATGTTTGCAATTCTGGGAGTTTCAATATGTTTGAGAGTTCTGTATTTTTAATAAGAAAACCATACTCTTGTCCTTAGCACACCATTCATATATCAAGAAAGCTACGGTTTCTGTTTGTGAATCATTATGTCAGTTTCTCTGAGTATGTGTTGCTGTCCGCACATATGCCTTTTTCATTTCTGCCACATGCTCTCCTGTCTGACCTTGCCCCTCTTGTTACCCTACTGTTGGTTAATTAATCCACACCTGTCTTTATTCCATTATCCATGATTTATATTCTCCCTGTGCTCTCTGTCTTGTACTGGTCTGTTAGCTGTGAAAGTGCTTCCCTGCCTGCTTCCATCCTTGTGACTTGAGTGGTCAGATTGTACTTGTCAAGTCCAATGTCTTTAGTTTGTGTAACGTTTTGTGCAACAGAACTTATCGACTGTAACCCACGGGTGCCAACGGGGCATCACACATCGGACCAAATGAGTGGTTCCAACGAAAAAGAGTTTTGGATTGCCATATTGGATTTGTTTTCCGTAAAGTGACGGACCAATGAAAGCTGGCTTTCTAATGATGTGAGTAGGATGTAACAGAGCCATAAAAGAGTTTAATCATTACATTTTTCTTAATATTAACTACCTGCTTATTCCCTTTCGGGGTCTCCAGAGGCAGGGGTATACCCAGTCCATCGCAGATTTTAATACTAATGATAATACTAAATAATGTTAGCATGTTTTACTGAAAATATGACGTGCGAGCGTCACTGACTCAACAATGACTTCCATCCTGAATGGGTTGTGTTTTAAAGAAGCGCTCTCTGATGACGCCCTATGAGTGATTGGCACATGCACCAGTGCGTGCAGAGACCTCTAAGGGTTAACAACTATGCATCACTGGTTTATGGTTGCTAAGGTTGATCAATGTTGAATTCTGGTAGAGCCCTTTTAAAATCTATTTCAGAGGTATGTGTGATGTAATTAGTACCGTCTTTAACTGAATCATGAGGACCATACATTTAACACGGATGAAGGGGCTACATTTGTTTAACACTGAGACTAATTATAGGATTTCATTACAATGGGTTTTTATGTCTACAAACAGTCTTGACATATGCTGATTCCTAATAATGCAAATGTCAAATTTTATCAGCTGCTTAGCATTGGCGATTTGCATCAAACTGTTCCACTGATCAAATCAAACACACCCTGAGTTTGTCAGATTTACTTGACATGTTCAGTTTTGACAGGTGTCAACCCACCATTTAAACACTGTGTGCTTTTGTGTGTGTTTGGGGTGAGACCTGTCAGAATGTCTATCTGAAACAAATTTGCCACCAGCAAGGAAATGAAAGGATCATGAAGATGTTTTTAAAGAGGGATTATAATTGGCACAATAACAGCTCTGAGATTTGCCGCCTCACCATGAGGTGTAAAAAAAAGAAAAAAAAAGAGTGTGAAGCTCGCACATTTGTAGAGATTCATGTCTGGGAGTCAGGGTCTAAACATTTAAAGAACACGTGTGCTGCTCAAAGAAACCACTGCAGTTTTTTACTGATTCTAGTGAATTTTTTAAACCTTCTTATCACAAAATGTTATATCCTCCTCAGTGGATCCTTTTCTATTATTGTCAGGACTCCATGTCCCATGCTCCCCACTGTTTCCATAATGTTTGTAATTTATGTTCATCCTGTTCACTCCCTCGTTAATTCCCTATGTATGTGTCTCCATGCTCCCAGTGTTTCATTGTTTGTTATTGCTTGAACTTTTTGTTCCTTAAACTCCTCATGTTGTTTGTGTTCATTAAAAAGTGTTAATGAACTGTACAAATAAAATAGGACGTATGGCAAGCTTTGAGTTCCACCCCAGGTCCTGGAAGCTCCAGATCCACCCCTCCCCTCCCAGGAACCCAGCCATAAGGCTTTCCACTCTCTAGGCTCCTCCCTGATTCAATGTTTGTCTAACCTCCAAGACCCCACCCCCTCCAACTGGTTCAATGTTGTGCCTTCACAGCCTCTGAGCTTCAACTCCTTTAGCAAAAAGTTTTTGTTCAGGTTTTGTTCTACGAGTTTCACCTGAACAAATAGATTCAATAAAAAATAGATAGATAGATAAATAAATAAATAAATAGATTCAATTTTTCCTAGGTTTCTCATGAGAAAGACATTATGTGTTATACTCATTCTTACAAACAGTGAGAAGCTACTTTCCTTTAGCAGCATCCATGATCTCTTCCTGGTGTTTGCAGAGTTCTTAGAAGACTACTTACCACTCTTACCACAACAAATACTTCTACATTGGCTAAAGACAGCACCTCAGTGCCCAGGGTGTCCATGATCCTGAATCACACCTGACTATTCTGTTGACGTTTTGAGCATTTGTTTGAGGTCTGCTGCAAACGTTTTTTGGAGGAGGGCAAAGGATTAAGTCAAAGTGATGTATAGCCTCATTTCACAAAACTCTAGATATGAAGGGTCTTTAGGGAGTCAAAGGAGTATATCACTTCTCATGTCCATATAGAGTCATTTAAATCACAGAAAGTAGTTTTACAGGAAAAGTCTATGTTTTTGATGTGCATTTTTCAAATAATTCCAATAATATTGTACATTTATTTGTTCATGTACATTACATTTATTGGTTATCAGTCACATGTATTCTTTGAAAGACCATTTTTTCTTTTTAACCACTACATGTGAAATAAAAAGAGAAATGCCTTTTCTTTCACATGTTCTCTCTGCCTTTAACACTTTATATATTTGTTCAACATAATAAAGTGCATAAAATGTGGAAGACAGTGATTAATTGGTTGAAAAACGTCAAAATGAAAATTTTTAACTGCGACCTGTCTGCTCTTGCAGTGCTTCTTGACCTCATTTCGAGGGGTCACAGCGGTGTTCCTGACCCCTGTTTGACCATTTCTAACCCCTCTTTTGTCCCCAAATCAATGGATTCATTACAGTAAACCACAGTTGGGGAAGTATCGTCTGTTCTGAATGTAAATAACATAGATCACAAAAGCTTTCATTTATATGCTTAAGAATATTTCAGGATTAAATCAGTGCAGTTTATATTTAGATTTAAATAATATATTTTTAAATTGGAATTATTTTGAATTTAGAATCACATGCTTGTAAACCATCTGATTAAGGTTTCCAATCGTGGTGGAAATGAGCCTTCACCTTGTTGAGAGAGAGAGAGAGATCGTCTTGAGGAAACAAACAGCACAGAAAAAGAAGCTTCTTTATTGATGATTCACAGAGAGAAGACCACCAGCACAGAGAACAGCGTTCTCAATGTAAACATGTCAGTTTCTGGACTGGAGACCACCCTCCTGTGCGTCATTCATGTCCTTCCGATTAGACTCCTTACGTATGTAGGATGTCGAGCGCCAGAGTTGATTCCTACGTTCTGGTCAGAGATGTTATGGCGTGTTGGTGTGGTGGCCAGGGGTCTAGAGATATTCGTATCTTCATTTCATGGAGCACCGGGGGATAAGCTTCAAGGCACAGTACAAGATGTTAAGGTTGGGCTTAAATGACATTGAGACATATTCAAGGGAAAATCAAGAAGAAAACAAGAATTATTTGACAAATAAAATCACAATAAAAGTGAATAACATGGGTGGCAAAGAAATCATTTTCCGATTAATTTCAATTATTGTAGATGTGTTTCATGATATTAACGACATAATAAGTAAACAAACTATGGCATTATCAGCTGATTAAATCTACAAAGCACACGGTGGTCATCATAAAATCATAATAACTTTTTTCACTTCTCAAATATCACTGTGTTACAGACTTTTCTTAACCATTGATAAGGAAAATCATGAACATTTACAGGGGTGCCAAAAATATTGCATACCATTGTATCTGATGACATTATGTTTGTCAAAGAAAAAAGGTATAAAAATGTAAATAAAGGGAGAAAACATTCAATTGTATTTGGACCCTCTCTAAATATTATAATTAATGACTTCTGGGATGTCCAGGCATCAAAATTCAGTCTATAAGTTGTGTTTACTCTTTTAATACAGTAATTGTATTTGTTAGTGCTAGTTTTTAGAAAATATTTAACCTTTCTTTTGTGTTCTGAACAGCACTGACCAATTTTAAATGTTAAGTTATAATGATATGATTATAAAGCAAAAACAATGAACTGAAACTGAAATCATAAGTGCACCCTCAGCTCCTTTTCTAACCATCATTTTCCTCAGTTTTTCAGTTTACCTGCAGAAAAACAAAACAAACACTGCTGGCCATGTGAGGATCATTTGACCATGTTTTATGTTATACTGGGACCCACTCCTCCAGAGCACCTACAATCATCCAGCAGCCCTCACCCCAGCTCCAGCACAGCTATCTGACTCACCCTGAATGGAATACTCGTTTCTTCTGCTACTACTCCATCCTGTGTCTCTACTGGACTAATACAGTTCCTATCTGCATGGCATTTTGCTCCTGTGATGACGTCAAGTTTTTGCTAAATACAACTTGCTTTTAAGGAACGTCTTGTTCCTTAGACTACAGCTCAGAAGCTACTCGCTTCCCTAATCCTTCCTCAGAATTCTTCAGAAGAGTTGAGAAGCAAATTGGATGATCATTTTTTTTTTATATTAGTTTAATAACATTTTTAGTCAGCTTTTAGTTAATCATTTTAAATTTTAAAAATTCTCTTCGATTCTTTGTTTGCTCACAGGCATTTAGGCATATGCTGAAAAATTCTAAAACTTGTGAAATTTAAGCAAGGTGATATTTCACAGCCTTGGACAGCGCCCAGTAAGAAGCAAGAAGAACTAGTTCACTCCGAGTGAATTTTGTGGAATTTCACATGGGATTGATTCCAAACCTTATGAACCTCAATTGATCAGATATTTTCATTAATGCTGCAGTTAAACTGTGCAGTGTTGTGGTCCCTCAGGAATTGACGTGTGTGCTCTAGACAAAGTATAGTGGGGGATGTATTTGCACCAATTAAAGAACACTGTGTGCAAAGTTCTTGGGAATTCCATTCCTTCTGCTAATGCCCTCAATGGAAAACTGTCTGTGAGTGGTGCAAACACAGAGGGTGTGTGGCTTCATTAAAACGGACTATTTCTTTTTATGGCTGATTCTCTTCACCTGGCCACGCAGCACTGAGCTTACACGCATAGCTTCAGTGCATGGATGTGTTAAATAAAGCTACTATGTCTCAGGGATGTCAGGCAGCTTTGTCTCGGTCAATATCACTCTTGTCACCATCTGGAGCAGTGTCTTCAATCACAGTGCACCCTAACCTAATTGCTGTTCTGTTCACTCCTTTCATTTACATCCATCTCACATTGTCCCTCTTTTTTCTAGATCTGTCAGCATCACTGTTAAAATATAGTTTAGTTAAATGTCATAACAATTAACACAACAAATGGGACCAATTAAGAGACTGAATGGCTGTATGAAAAGGACATTAAAACTGAAAAATGTAGAATACAGAGCAAGAGTTAAAACAGTAATAAAGCGTTATCTGCCAGAGCTGTCTGATCATCTTCATGCTTTTAAAGTTATAAATAATAGTTTATTATAAATAATAATTGAAAAGAAAAAAGTATCTTGCTTGGAAAATATATATATTCATATTTATTAGAGTTGAGCCGGATACTCAGCTGAAACTATAAAGCACTATTGCCGAGGACGAGCATCATACGAGTCAATATCCGTTCTCGGATTGAATAAAAATTCTCATTGGGTAGTTTACTGTGTCTGCGTTCTGTGATAGGCTAGTCACAGCGCCCCTCCCCTACACACATACCACACTCTGCTCACACGCAGTGCACTCTCTCTCTGTTCTCTCCCTCAGTCACTCAGGCTTGCAGGTTATTTCAGTTAACTTTTAGGGTTTCTTCAGGTTCAGGTTTGTTTTTTTACTTTGGTTTATTTGAGATGTTTTGAGATCTTTGGATTTGAGGAAGTCCTTTAACATTTTCTGTTTGGCACCGCTCTGCTCTGGTACTGCATTGAGCTACTTTAGCTTCATTCAGAGTGGGACCAAAGTGACCAGAGTGGGACTTGCTGAGTTTGGAGTTCTACCTGTCTTTTACTGTTCAACACCTACCATTTATTCCAACCAGTTTGGGATTATAAGGAGTGCACCACTAATGGCTAAGAGTAGGTGGGATTTGCACCTACTGAATTACACAAATGACATTGATAATGGCTGATGATGACTGAATGAACTCCTTGCACAATCTCTTATATTTCCACACCGTTTCAACTCTTAAAATCTTTTTTGTCACATAAATAACCAATAATTACAGTCAAATAAAAGGGTCGATAAACAACATTCCCAGTGCTAAAGCAATACTTGTGTCAATGGTGTGGCTCTTCACAAATACTGGCCAAGGGTTAAATAACTCTTTCTGCAATGGGAATGTTACTCTATTTTAGTTGAATTAACACCTTGTTGAGTGTTTACACTGACAGGACTGCTAATGCAATTCCAATTCAAACAGTATTTATGATAATTAAATTAATAAAAAAATAAATAATACAATTCATTCCCACCACGTTCACACACCTTGCTGGTGAAAGCAATCTTGGTAGAACTGACCTTGGTGGCCATTTTGCGCCTGCGGCCTCTTGCCTGCCACCCACCACCAAATTCCCCCCATCAGTCACACGTATCCATACAATGTGAGTGAAGTGAAGGCGGAACGGACCTGGCGGGAATCTCACTGCCGAATTTCTCAATGTATCTGATTGCGGCGTGCAGAAAAAGGGGCTGGTGAGGATTGGGGCCTGTGCATGCGTCGCTCAGTCCTTCTGCACCCCCTTTGAGTTTATTGACCACCCTATACTTCCTGGTACAGTGCAGCGTATTTGATTGAACCGGCCTTGTGTAACGTGAAGCTCTCAAAATCACACAGAATAGCACGAGGAGTCAACTGTAAATTAAAACAAACTGAAGACAGCGTGACAAAAAAACGTTAGGGTTAGGTTTAAGTTTCGTTTGAGTTGGCGTATGATTTAATGCGCGAAGACTGGGCATGATCCTTACTCTGCCTTTTTACTGCGCGCGCAATCAGACCCCTCTCAACTTTCTGGTTATGGGACGACCTACTGCACCAATACGCCACTTGCCGTGCTTATTTATATAATTTGTGGGAAATTTAATTAACTTTCTATGATATCTTGTAAAGTCAGGTCTCACTATAACGAGAATGAATGGTTTTATTATACCTGGCCTTGGAGAGGAGATACTGCTCGGACTCCCTTTTTCTTCCCAGGCAGAAAGAGATAAGGATATTCTTCCAGAATATTCCAGTTTTGTTTCAAAGAAAATGCGTCAGGGGGCAGAAAGTGAAACTGAACTGTGATACTTAAGCTGAGAACGGACGGACAGGAATCAGAATCATCCTATGAACGGACTAGAAAGATTCTCCGGTGCACCGTATTGATTATTGTTTTTCTCTTGCAATAATACTTATTAAATCTACCTTTTTATTAATACACGTTCTCCTAAAATCATTTTGAACACATTGTTTTAACACTCTGAATATTACAATCCAACACTTTCTCAACTGTGCAGAGGTAATGACCACCCGGGTAAAGACACATGCTGTTTGTGGCTCTGACACTCATAGAATTGTCTGTGGACATTTAGAAGAACAAGTGTGTTGGCTTTTTTTTTTTGGTCCTGAGAGGCTGGATTTAGTGGCGAGTCATCATGCTGTGAGACGCCCTGAGCAGATGTTTCTTCTGATGTAACAGGTTTAGACACCGTCAGCTTCCGTTCAAACACAGGGAAGAGCTGTCTGTGAGAGTTCTATCTTCTGAAGTTCTTGAAACATTGTCTAAAGAGATCAGTTCCTTTTAACTCCCGAAAAGAGTGATCATAAGTACTAATCTTTGCTTATTGCATTTCCCCGTGTATATGCAGACAATTGTTTTATAACCACCGGATGTTGAGTGGTTTCCACATAATCGCAATTCAAGCCATGAGTTAATTATTATTCTGTTTGAAATAATAATTGTGTTTTTTCCAATTAAAAATATCAAACAAACAAGTCTCAAATGTTTCTTCTGGCTCAACTTTATAAACAATATATATATTTTTTTTACAGAATAAAATAATAAAAAAGCCACGATGATTTGAGGGGAAGGCTAACAGACCTAAATGTTCATTTGTCTACTATACCATTTCTCCCCTATGTTTTTTGGGTTTTTGTTTTCATGTTTTTAGAGCCTAAATGTCTATTGCACACACATCAGAACAAAAGTTGGTCTGGCAGATTTTCTGGCAGACTTTAATATAAGTAATATGGAGCATGTTTCCAAAATCAACAGGAAGTCGGCTATTTCTCAAAAATTGGCCATTGTGGTTATGTCGTACTTTAACAAACTTCGACTAGAGATTTTTTCTGATTGTCTGCACACTCCATCAGCCTTATCGTAAGGTATGGTATGTCATTTGACTTCCGTAAAAGATGTGTGCTGTTGAAATTCTAAATTTTAGGCTGTGTTTGAAGACGTGTGAAATTTGGAACAATTATGACAGGAAAAGAGCTTTTTTTTTATTTTCTTGTCAATTTTGCACAGCTTCAGGCCTCGCAGTTTAACAAAATCTTATTTCATCACCATCAAACTTTATTTTGTTGAACAGTTTTTTTTCTTGACGGTCAGCTGAATTTCGATGTTTCGAAGTTGATATCTCGGGCAATACAATGTCCAATCAGACCCAAATTTACCTGCTATGTTAACGTGTCTGAACCCATCTATAAAGTACACTCTCTGCTATAGCACCACCAGGTGGCCACAGGAAATTCAACAATTAACAATTGAGCTGGTACTTTTTTTTTTACCAATTTTGACATGTGACAAGAATATTGGCCAAAATGACCTTGAAAAATATTATTATAAGTTAATAATATTAAAATAATTATTACAATTATAAGACCCCCGCTGCCTGGGGGTCATGATGCTTTGAGATGTGGTTTTTAGTAAATGTAACGCTTCTTGCTCGGATATATCTTCTAAATAAGGATTGGTTGTAGCACACAGCTCAACGATCTGGCCACCAAGAGGCGATGGGGCTGGAGCTCGAGCTCTTTGATTGCTGCTGGCAGCTTTCATTTGTATTATTATTTACGACACCATGCCACTTCCTCCTGCATCCCCAATGTTGCCAGTTTCTTTGTGCTTCTTCAAAAGGGCACATCTTGAAACCCCAGTCTGCTTTGAAATCTTTTTTCTTGGAGAGACCTTGTTGATGCAGTCTAAATAATTTGTGCCTTGTTACTGTGTTTAATCTTTTCTCACAATAAACTTGACCTTGGTAGCAGAGCTTGGCTTCTCTTCACCCAGCTTTCAACCTCCTACACAGCTTTTTGATTTGAGAAGCTGCTCGATGCTTAGCGTCAGAGAGGAGCTCTTAAAAAATAACTAACTTGTCTAAATTATAACTTTGTGCTCTCTTATCTATTATAATCTAATCTTCAAATCTACAGACTTCCTACAAACCTTCCTACATCCCAGTTCCTCCCAGCTGAATTTTGCACTGGAGCGGAATCCGGAATCCTCCACAAAATCCTCCCCTTTAGCGTTCCGTGTAGCTTCTCCCCTCTGACCTGAAAGTGATAGAACAAAGGAACACATGGGGTTTCGTAGGAGTATAGTCAGGTGTATGGTCTATAGGATATAACCTTATCACACATGAACCAAGGTATGATCTAAAACAGTAACGGCTGTGTAAGAGGTATACAGCTGCACGGGTAGGTTAAGGTTAGACTGTCGCTAGGCAATATTTGACTGGGATACTGGAGGATCCGGCATTGGCTTCTAAACCTTACTTTGACACGCAGTACAGCTGATGCCTTTATGACCTTTAGCGCATTGAAATGAATTGGTGGAGTGCTGGCTGTTCCAATCGTGTCCGTTTTATATTACCAAACACTGGCAATTTCAAGGCCTCTGCCTCTTTAATAGGTCGTGACGTCATATAGATGCTGACCTGCCAGAGTAGGGACCACGTGTGTGAAAAAAAACGAGCATCGTTTAAAAAACATACAGACTGGAATTACAATTATCCACACTTCCCAGTTTAATTTGAGTCCGGCATTCAGACTGGAATGAAGGAATGCTGAGATCAAGGTGCGTGGATATCGCGTTGTCACAGCAACGAAGCAGCTTGGATACAGCGTCACAGAGGGAGGGAGGGAGAGAGAGAGAGAGAGAGAGAGAGAGAGAGAGAGAGAGAGAGAGAGAGAGAGAGAGAGAGAGCAATAAGCAATCTAAAAATCTCTCAGCATCTCTCTTGCTGCACAGGCTCCGGGAAACACGGGATCACGACGGCGGCCGTCAGAAGCAGAGGATGCCGCTAAAATGACTGAACGCGAGAAATCGTTCCTGCAGTAAAGCCAGGAAAGACTCTAACACTGGATGAACGAGATTAGACGCACAGCACGGGAAAGCAGGTCAGAAATGAACACATCTCCTCAAATGTGAAATCAGACGGATGGGTAGAAAGAAGGCTGAGGGAAGCTGGATGTCGTTCCCAAAAGCCTCCTGAAAAGGACGAATCCAGCCGGACCTCGCGGACAGGCGCACTGACGCAAACACTCGTCACTTTTGATTGCGTTTGCTCTGAAAGCGTCTCGGTGCTATCGGGGGACAGAGTGACACATTTACTGCTGTTCTCCAACACCGGAGGATGTCGTGCTGTGTAAAGAGCTCAGACTGATGGAATGGCACTAACAATCGACCAGGAAATACTTCCATCTCTCCTCCATCAGCTTTACTGAACACTCTTTCCCAGGTACACGCGTTTCTCTTCATCATACTGTTTGTGGATTTTCTTTTTGTAGCGTCAGAAACATCTGTTCAAAGGTGCATAGAATGTTGTGGGGTTTGAGAAAAGATATACCCATTTTCTTTCTGTTTAAAGTGTTGTCCTTTGCCAAAATGAGGAGCGACGGTGCTCGATTTTGTTCAGCGCTGCTCTTTTTATTTCCGGCGAGTGCTCCATTAAAACCTGTATTTTATCTTCTCCATGTATTATTCATATTCGCTCATGATTTCAAACACCGAACCACTGTTTCATTTTACAAATTTAGAAATTGGGAAACTTTTCAGACGTGACACTGATGTAAAGGTTAAAGTACAGATTCTTTTCAAAATAGACTCCTTCTCCACCCCCCCCCCCCAAATAATAGGTAGTGGTTCAGCCGCTGTTGCCTAAATCTGTTAGCATAGCTTAGCATAGATCATTGAATCTAATCAGACCAGTAGCATCCCAGCAAACATTTAGACTAGCTGTTGAAAGTTCCCTCCCTCTAGTCTGTGGTTGAAAAGTTAAAGTTGAGAAGTCTTACACGATAAAGTTACACAAAAAAGACGTTTCAGATCGCCCTCTTACATGTAAGTATGTCTTCATGTATATACAGCATGATTACTTGAGTACGGCTGTTTACAAGCTACTTTGAAGGTGACAAAATTCAGTCAGTAAGTAGTAAGTTTTTTAAGCCTTACTGTAGCTTCTGATTGGTCAGAGGTACTTTGGTGATTGGTGCAGACTCAATGGCAAATGAGACCAACAATTGGAAAGCAGGGTGAAAACTTGCCCAGAATTTATCGTAGCTATCTAGATTAATATACCCAAACCCCTTTTATGAACCTCTGCCATTCAAAAGTGAAAGATCAGAGGTGTGTGAGAAAGAGTACAATGGAGGAAGAGGCACCAAATAATTCTGTTAAATTGATGATTAAAATGCTTTATTCTGCTTTCCTTTTCTCCGGTTTAAATAAGATTAACCCTTGTATTATGTTGAAAACAAATTACACTGATTATGTTGCTGGTCCTTTTGACCCGCACTGTTTAAATCCGTGCAAAACAGAAAAAACAGGTTAAACCAGTTTACATCTTTATTTTAGATTATGTGAACATTTTGAAAAGAAACATATAATACATTTTATTTTCAATATTTTTAATTTGTATATACCATATTTGAGAACTATCTAAACTCTTACCAAACTTTTTTTCTTTTTTTGGTCATTTGACTTATAAGCAACATTTTCAATTATCTCCACAGGATGTACAGAATGTAAGTGTGTGTTTTTTGCAGATGTAATTCTTGCATTTCACACAACAGGTACTTGTTTTACTGTCATCTTGGTAGGGACAGACCTGGCATCTTTTCCGTTTCTTCACACCTGTATCTAATGGAGCCATTGCAGATTGGTTGGATGACGTTAGCTTGACTTTTTCAAAGACAGCAGCAGCTGGGTTTTAATAACCTGGATCGACTCTGCGTCCTGGGAGTGACAAGTGCTTTGCCGGCTGAACATTTTGCCGGCATTCCATTGTTGGTTGATTTCAGTCCACAGGACATAGGCATTGTAGGCAGACACGTCCACAATATTGTAGAAAATCACCAAGGGCCAACGGGCAGTCGTGCGCTGGCAGCTGTACGTTGCTGTGAATTTTTCTAGATGGTCAACTCCTCCTTTGGTTGAGTTGTAGTCCATGATCATCAGTTCATGTCTTCTCTTGTGCTCAGAGATGCATCTGTGTGCATTGTGCTCATTACAAGAACACTCTTGTTTCTCTTTGGGGAGTATCTATAGAGTATCACTATGCCAGTTCAAAATCTGTCCCAAGGTTTCTTCAACTGTAAACCTTTTAGAGCTAATTTTTGGTGTTTGTCAAAGATATGACATGAGAAAAGTGACAGTGACAAGGACAAGTGTGAGAAAGTCCCGCCTCTACTCTCCCCTGGGCCTCAGAGCATTCTAAACAAAGTACATCTAAGAAATGTGTTTATTTTGAATCTGAACAGCTATTTACCCACATTGAAGTGTCTGGGTCAAAATGACCCGCAACATCATATTTGTACACAAACTCTGCAAAATACATTGTACTGCACACCAAAGATTTAACATTTTACACACCAGTTCATTACCCAAGATGAGAAAAAGTCACAAAACTATAGAAAGAAAAATAAACGATAACCAGCATTTTGGTGAACATGAAAACTGAAACGGGTCACATGACCTGTAACATAATACAAGGGTTAAAAGGCATAGGATGGAATCAGACAGGTATAACAGAATTAAATAATCTTTTTACAAAAATGCTGAGATCTCAAGAACATGAAACAAAATTCATGTATTAAAAGTAAACTAGGAAAAAGCAGTTATAATTTTATATATATATATATATCAAAATGTTCGCTAAGGGTTGGCTCGGTTATGTTCAGTAAAGTTTCTCAAAAGCTGTAGATCTTAAGTTTCACAGACAACAGAATATCAAACATTATTACAATATTAAAATAAATCATGTAAAACAGTTTTCAGTCATTCACCACATCGCCCTGTGCTCACATTAGAGTCAAATACTTTTATAAAGGAGCTTATTGTAAATTAATTCTAAAATTAAAATACATATATTTTTATTTATGAGTTTATGTATTTGTTATAAAACACAATGACAGATTTATCTTTCAATATGCCCTCTATCACTAAAAGAAATTAAGTGAAAATTGACAATTTCCAATAATCAATTTATTGGCAAAACCCAAGGGCTACAAGACTAATGTGCCCCAGGAATATTTTGAGTTACATTTATTTCATCTGTGTCTTCATGGACTGCTATTGACATGCCCTAGGACATGACTGAAGCACTTATTTAATTAAAGATGCAAACAAAAAAAAGCAACCAGTAGGGGTCAAAAAGCAGTAGGCATGTTAATGCATTCTAAAGATATGTTCTGACGCAGATATTTTCATTGCCGTTCACAAGACGCTGCAGTCGAATCAATGTTTGCTACGATTTCAGTTCTAAATGATCAGAGTTTCCATATTTATATAATATTCAAAAATACAATTATTCTAAAGTAAAAGTGAAGTGAAAGATATGGATTGACCCACACTAGGAATGTGTGCTCTGCATTTAACCCATCTAAATGCACACGTACTACAGTGAACAAACACACCATGAACAAAAACCTGGAGCAGCTCATCAAGGGCACCACAGTTCTGGTTTTCACTGGTGAGTGAGAGAGACTTTGATCACTCTCCCCCAATGAAGCTGGGGATCCTTCTCATCACACGTTCATCTCCGTAACCACTAGGATACAACTGCCAAAGTTACATTGGGTTATAACACTAGCTGAAAATGATAAGCTGTATATTCTAGAGAAGGAACCATGCTCTCATCACAGTGTTATAATCAAGTTTCTGGCCTGACATGACAACAGCCGTCTGAACAGAATCCTTAAAAAGAGACTTTATTTTGAAATAAGTGGACCGTCAGATCAAGCTGGACACACTTTTTAAACTGCTTGTCTCCAATGGTTAGTGGACCAGTTTCTACTGGCATCGACCAAACATGATTCACTTTCATTTTTAATGAAAATAATTCACTTTTGTTCCCTGCTGACGTGAGTGCAATTAGGATCAATTCACACCAATTTAACTTTTTCGCTGTTTGTTTTCAGTGGCTGGTGGATCAGTCACTAGACAGTGGTCACACTTTTTAGGCAGTGGTGGACAGTAACGAAGTACAAGTAATTAGTTACTGTACTTAAGTAACTTTTTACCGTATCTGTACGTTCCTTGAGTATCACTGTTTTGTGAGACTTTATACTTTGACTCAACTACATTTTACTCGATTACTTTCCTAAAACCTGTCGTTTCTTTTTACGTTCCACAACATACTGTACATGCGTAACCAGTGACTGGTCAAAAAAATACACGTGCTCCACAAGTGTGCCAATCAGAACACGGCGTGGTTCGGACAGTGTGCGCGCTTTACTGTTTAGTATGGCTGCTGCCTGCTTGCTTCTTTTCACCGTCACGTGTATAGCGCAATGATAGCGCCAAGCATTGAGATTGAGCACCCATGGCCAGATTTAAGTGAGTTTTTTTGAAGAATTGGAAAGGAAGAACGAGTCATTTGTTTCTAGATACTGCGTAAGTCTTCAGGGAAAGCTGTGTTGTAACGAGTCATGTTTAGTAAATTGGAAAAAAAGACATTCTTTGTAAACTTGAGTAAATCTGTTTTTATCAAATTATTGCTCAGCTGTGATGTAGTAAAGGAGGAAGGTGCCATGTGATGAAGGAATACGATTTCTACATTACTTCAAACAATAGATTGCTAAAGAATTACATGACTTATGTGCCCCCCCCTGTTTATTCCTAATCACATGGTTTCCATTCAGTAGAATGGGATTTCTAAAGATACCAGTACCAGATATCACGAACAGAAAACGTTGTATTTTCAGAGTGGTGTTACTGGGCTGAAAAAGACCAATTGCTCATTCAGCTAATGCATAATTGAAGCTTAGTGATCATTCTTTTTTCTGGTGTTGTGATTGCTACTCTTTGCATGCTTTTATTTCTAGATTCTGCTGCTCTCACATCCATTGCTTGGTAACACAGATTGTTTGTCAGCCAATCATAGGACAGCATCTCAGACCTGCTGAAGTTCAAAATGAGCATGGGATTGAGGCAGAACGGTGTTTTGAGCGACAGAATTGTTATTTGTGACGTGATGCTCATATCTGCTGCTGTACAATCGACTCTTGGGTTAATGCGAGCGGTCTAAAAAGAGAATTTCTACAGCAGACGTGTGAACTCAAAGGCTTTTTTGATGCCGGAGGAGAAAGAGACTGGTTAGAGATGCTAGCAAGGCAAAGGAAACTAAAATAACCATCCAAGATACGCAGAATATCACTTCTGAGGCTGTAGTGAAAGCAGAAGGATTCCCTACTAGCGAGCAATTAGAAAGAATATGAGGCAAACATAAAATAAGATTTGTGTCTTTACAAATTAAACAAGAGTTTATCATAATTTTTTTTCTGCTCTCAAATTTAAATGGGGTTATTTTTTAGTGTATTAAATACAAAACTGCATTTTTCTAATACATTTGGCAAGGTATATCTGTGACATCTAAACACAGTTCAATGCTCAGTGAGTTAAACATATAGTATATTTTAAAAATGTCATCATCTTTTGCAGGTACATTGGTGCTTTTTATGTTACAAATATTTCAATTGAATATTCTCAAGCATTCTTCTCCTTCTATACACACGGAACATATCAGTGAATGTCAAACAAAGTAATCCCAGGTTTACGAATGTGTCGAACATGTGATGGGAGGAGAGGTCAAGCCCAGAGAGGCCTTTTTCACACTCACAGCTTTAAAGAATGAGACGCATTTATATGCTGCGCTAGTATTACCATTGGATGGCAGAACTGAGAGGAGACAGAAGCGCTCTGTTCTGGGCGCAGGGAATGCTCTCTATCTCTCACTCCCTCTTTCTCTCACTCTCTGGCCCAAATAGCAGATATGGAGCTCACAGTGTCATTTGGGAGCAGTGTAATGGAAGCGACCGTGTGACTGTCCTTGTGTGAGACAGATACTTGACTCTAGATGTACAGTTACCTTCTCATTCATTCATCTTGTAGCCTGCTTATTTGGGGTCACTGGGGTTTTCGGGTGGGAGGCGGGGGTACACCCTGGAAAGGTCGCCAGTGCATAGCACATTAAAGGGAAACTTAGAATATTCAATTAAATTAACCACATTTTTTTTAGATTGTGGGGGAAACCAAAGCAAGCACAGGGAGAACATGCAAAGAACTTCCAAAACGGTCACCGGCGAGCCTTCGAACCGGGAACCTGAACCGAAAGGCCCTTTTGTCTTTTCATTCAAAGGCAAAAAATTCAGAACTATTTAACAAATATATATCTTTACCCTTCATTTTTAATAGACGGATTACGCCAATGATTGGTTGGAACTTGTGTATCTAGCACAACTAATGTTTTCAATCTGGTTGTAGATCAAAGTACACACTAGCTGTGTTTCCATTCACCTATTTTTATGCGGATTTTGGAATATTGCACAAAAAAAAAAACCTTGGACGGAAACACCAAGATTTGTATACATTTTTAAACTGAGTGGAATACACTTTTTATCCAATAAGAGTAATGGAAACAAATTTACCAAATAAATAAAAAAAATGAATGTGATTGGATGGTGATGCGCTTTCCTGTCGGAACCGGGGCCCGATGGGGCAGCATTAATTGATTTCATTGCACATCTGAAATGTTGTTTTGGTCTTTCGAAAATTTCTTAGCCAAAGTCATCAAAGTGGTTTGGGATTATTACCTGCGTTCTCAAAGAGCAGTTTCCCGCCTCCAAAAGCACATTTGTTCCTGCTCACTCGTGTGCCAAGCTCATAGTAGGAGGAGATTTTTACCTTGTACTCAACCCACAACTGGACAGGCTAAGTACAGCAGCACATTGTAGTACCTCCAACAGTACATGAATGATTTTGATCTTTGTGATGCATGCCGATCTTTTTATCCCACTTCAAAGGAATACACCTTTCTCTCATTGGTTCACCACTCGGTCACGACTAGATTACTTCCTAGAAAATAACTCTATCAGACTTTTCTCTTACCAGCGTTCACTCTATCACAGCCAGTGACCATGCACCGGTCTCTTTTTGTGAGGCAAAATAATCTCATTTTCATCATTTAAGAAAAACAAAAACAGGAATTAGAAATAGCAAATACATGTCTTGAAACTACAGACACAGACAATCCCCAAGAAAGCATCCTGAAAGATTTAAGAAAACAGAAATCAAAAGTGAACAACATAATCGACAGAAAAAAACAATTCCAGATAGAAAGGCTACGGCCGCCCTCAGTAATAGAACAATTTATTGGATTGTCAACCCCCAGGCTGCTCTCAAAAATCTATATTTTACCATCAAGAACAGACAGTATTGTATGTCTCCCCTCTACGGAATGGGAAGAAGATCTATCTGCTTCTACTAATCAGTCATTTTGGAACAGGATGTGCTTAAACACGTTTAAAGCATCTAAAAACCCAAATTCACAACTGGTACAATATACAATTCTTCACCAAACTCATTACACAGGTCAAAGAATGTTCCAAATGATTCTCTCAGACATTGCACTAACAGTTATTCACACGCTCTCTGGTCACGTTCACCACTACAACAAGTCTGCCAAGGAGTCTGCGGACATGAGTTCACCTCCTCTCACCAACCCCAGCCCTGTGTTTATTTAATGACCTAGATAGAGGTCAACACATCACTCTTCATTGAAGCTATGCATCACTCACTACGGTAATTCCCCCGGTCCACGGTTCGTTTCGAAATGGAGACATGATTATTTCTACAGAGCATAGACCACTGCTTATACCCATACCCCTTACATAGACAGCCGGCTTAGAATGATTCCCCTTAAAATCCCAGACACCAGGCTTGTCTATGTAAGTGAACTTGTCAATCTTTGAAATGGATTTATTAGTGTTCATGCAGCTTTCTGATGAAATCAATGTGTAAAGGGATGTAGGTTTGCCTTTATACACCGATGCGTTTGCTGCGCTACACTTTTACAGCTGCGTCATCAGCTCCCTGCATCTAACTCTTGTGTAAAAAAATGAGTGCACAGCCCCTCTCCTGAACACTAGATGGTGCTTCGGGGAACTGGAATTCACTTCATGCCACACGATGGCGCAGAAGCAGTTCACACTGCATGAGGCGCGTTTATGGAGAAGAGGATGAGCGATCGCTTAGCTGTAAAAAGAAAGTTTTCTGAAAAAAAAAACACTTCTTATTGAAGCTGGTTTCAAGAGCACAATTTTTTTTCCAGTTCATGCCCAGAATCGCATGCAAATAAGTGACAATTGCAAAAATTGAAGTACAAATGACTCACTCTATGAGTCACAGGCTAGAGAGATGCTTCTCAGATATTGGCGTCTGTCGGAGAATCACAAACGTGCATAACGCACGCCTAAGAGCCACATCCGAAGGGCAACGAGAAGTTGCAGAGGGATAAGATACAAAGGCATAGACGGCAATGTAAACAGTGGTTTCGGTTCAAAAGGGGTTTTCTTTTCTGTTTTTTGGACCCAATAAATGAATTTGTGTATAGTTACATAAGCTTTGTGTAAGTAAGGCTAAATACAGTGGTACCCCGAGATATGAAATTAACCCATTCCAGCAGCGATGTTTTATGTCGAACAATTTGCATCTCGAAGCAAGTTTTACATGTAAAACGCCTAATCCGTGCAACGGCTCTCAGAAACAACAGAATAAGTAGATGAAAAAATGGAAACCAGAGAAAAATCTATGTTTCTATAAACGCAGCCCCTGCATTAAAAAAAAACGCATAGGTGTGTAAAGGCCTTGAGTCAACTAAAGCAGAACTGCAGCTTATTCTTCCATTTTGGTTATTTTGTGTGTGTCACTGGAAGTAAAATGACGGTAAAAATGGGACAGCCTGTCTTGTTGATTCAAGCAAACGAAGTGGATCAATGAGTTCTAATTGATTTCAATGAACTGATTAAAGGCAGAGAGGCAGAAGGCCACGTTGTTGGAGGAAAAACGACCATGTGTGCAGTACATTTGATGCACCCGATGCCTTGTTAGAATATAGACTGTGTGATTTCATGCAGAGTCCAAACATATGTCTGAAGATGATGCACACAGAAGTGAATGTGTGGGCTTTGCTTGCATATCCTGCAACAGATGGACTGAACAGATCCAGAGAGGGACTTCCATGTGTTTATCTCCCTAGCCTAATGCTAAGCCTGAATGCAATATATTTACCTCTCGCTTTGGTTCCTTTGCTCCAAATCTGGTCATTTAGAGCGGCTCAGTGCATGCATGTACGCTTTGGTGGTGCTGTAAGGTACACGTGTGCGCGTGTGTGCTGTATTGTCATGGATGAATTAAGCTTGGGGATAAAAGCAGAGCTGTCAAAAGGTCACATTTGATGGTTTCTCCTGATTCGTGTCGTTTCTGTTTCCGTTCTCAGAGGCGATCCAGGTGTTGTGACCATTCAGAGCTTTGTGCTATTTAAAGGATTGAAGGGAAGGACAGTGAGATAAAAGTAGGATTCTCTCAAACAGGTACACAGACAGTCAACGCTGACCATCATGTCACTGCTCCGTAGCAATTTCAGGAGATTTGTGTCCTCTCTGTGGTGTGATGTTTCTCCTGTTTCTTGGCAATATATTTTTTCTATTCTCTTTCTTTGCGCCATCATTTATCCAATAGGTTCTATGTCAAATTGTGTTTGTGAATTTTAGTCAAATATCACAAAACAAACCAGTGATTAACACGTTTTGTATTGTCTCTGCCTAAAGCGTTGTTATCATTGAAGTTTGTTTTGGTTTAGTACTGTAATTACTCAAAGTATTATGGTTTTGCAGCTTTTGGTGCATTTATAAGGGACTAAACATGCTCAAAAGTCACAGAATTTCCCACACGCATTAGAACTGAATAAAAATGATATCTGACTGTGGTTTGAAAAGTGGGTGTGGTGAAATGGCTCTATAGTGCCACCTAACACGTTTCTACTTATGCTGAACCCTTGTACAGGCACACTTGTGTAGATTCACAAAAACATAAGAGTAGAAATATATGAGGAATTGTGTTTCCAAACTCGACAGGAAGTTGTCTGGAAGCTTCAGGTGTGGGTCTCTCTGCGCAGGTTTGGAGGTAGACTCTGCAGGGCTCTGGCCCTCCAGAAATTAAGTTTGACACCCTGTCCTGAGGCAGATTGATAAATTGCGAAGCTTTAGTTTAGCACCATGCTGCACAAATTTGACATGAACAGGAAGTTGCTGAGAACTCAGTCATGCAATTTTCTGTCTGCCTCAAATTTGCAATGCTTTTTAATACTCCATGCCTGAAGAAATGTATATAGCAATACACAGTGTCCATTATAGCGCCACCTAGTGGCAACAGGAATATACCATTTTCTGCTGTTTCATATTTCAGACTGTGTTTGAATAGTTGAAAGCTTGTGTGAGGGACAAAGACTCATAAGGCCTTTTAGATTTCGTTAAAGGTTTGTTCGAGTCAGTTTTAATGTTAGATCTCAGCCGTCCAATCAGGATAAACTGATTCTGTATCCGTCATAATTTGTTCTGGGTGGTCTCATTCTCACCCAGTCAAAATGCCATCCCCCATCCTGAAGAACAATTTTGGGCATGGTCAGTCAGAACATTGTCATAACATTTAAAGGATTATTTTTTGTGTGCAATTTGGGGGATTTGTAGTTATACAACCACATTTATATTTTAGAACAACTTTGTAACTATTTCATGCATTTTTAAATGGTTTTGCATATAGTTTTCACATTTGAATTGTGATACACACGTAAGTTTCTGTAGCAACAAAACTTTAAGTTTCAAAAATATGTTTAATTTCTAAATTATGTTTGGAAAAATAAAGTGTGCATATCTGAAAAAGTAATTTTTTTTTAAACAACAAAAAAAATCAATAAACAGAATTGAATATGCAATTTATTCTCAAATGATTAGATATTCTAACAGATTTTCAGATCGTCATGTAGCTAAGATTCTCTTTATAATCAGTTCTATCTAATGTCCTGCAGGCAGATCCCAGCTCAGAATCCCATGACCCTGTAAAGAAAATATTGTGCCTTAAACACAGACACTCCGGCTGGTGACTATGTTAACCTCCTTGATTATCTTCCAGATCTGTTTTGTAGCTTCTGTCTGGTTACTTCTGTCCATCCATCTAATGGAAATCACTCTTGGTTGAACTCCCTCTGATGTATTGATCTCTATTGATTCTCATTGATATTCTGTTTAGTCACCAGCATCCATCACATGATCAACGCAGCAGGGCCAGTCACTGCTCTTCTATGGCCTGATTTCCTCTTCCTGCTGTTGAGGGGATTTGAGTAAATCCCCAGTGCTTGATGACGCTCAGCTAGATTAGTACATTTATTATGTAAGACACATTCATGCAGAGACACTTATATCTCTAGTCATGTTCCGTCAAATTTCCCAGCTATAAATAGAAGCATTGGATGTCAATTCTCGAGAGGAATTCCGCATCCGAGCAGTGGGTTGAACTGCACAGAGTTGGCTGCACCTTTTCCTGAATGCGACCATTGAGCCAAATGGAAACTCTTACGCCAAGGGGCTTCGAACTGCTCTGTGCATCGTTGTGAATTCTGAGAAATGTTTACATACTGGGATTCATTTACTTCCATCAGTTAAAGACTGTAATGCGCCACTTTAACAGTTTTTGTAGTTCCGTGTATCTGTCGTAGAGACGGAGACCTTGTCTAAACGTTATTTTATTTGAGGTAATAAACAGCAGGAGGATGTTACCAATATCTAGAGTTGCATTTAATTGAAATATTGTTTTCAAATAATTGAAATAAATGTAGCTCAATAATTTTTATAAACACTAATGGCAGGCGTCTGTTTTATGATTCTGACGGAGAGAGCTCATGTATAACCTTTTAGCGGCTTGTTTTACTCACAAAACTCATGTTTTATCTATCATAACTTTCTTTTTTATTTTAGAATTATTTGAAGAACACCAAAAAGAGGATATCGTGCCATGTGTTGCTTCAATAGGATAAAAAAATTGAAGATTGAAAACATCTTTCTAATTATGTCTGCTTTCCCATAATCCAGCATCTCTGATTTCAAATGGTTTCTCAAAGAAATTTGAGGCTACAAAATATTTTTGTAAACATTATAATGTAGCCGTTTATGTTAGTATATTAAGTATTTTATTATTTGCACTGAAACCGTTTGAGATGATCCAGAACGGTCACTAATACGTTCAGGTCGAAAGGTTTTTCATGGTCACATTTGAGAAAGAAATGACTCAACGTTGGATTAATGGAGAGAAAAACTGTAAATAATGTTCATCTTCATAAAACGTCAACATTGTTTATTATGATTGCTTGGCTCTTATTGTTCTTTTATATTTGATGATGTTATAAACAGTGGTATTTATGGTTTATATAATATTTCGCTTTATGTTATTCCAGTAAGTGTCAGGCATTTTACAGATTTCTGTTTGTAGAGATCCCCGGACAATAGCAATGTTGTGATGGGATTTTTAATCTTTTTCTTTCTGCACAGATTATTTTCAATACACAATAAAACATTTTTATAACACAATTATGAATAATATTATATTTTATCCCCGTACCTTATTACATTTCATGGTTCTCAAATAAATGACTCTTCTCTAGTTATGTTCAATCATAATATTTGATTTATTCAAGAAAACCCCAATGCGTAGTTAACTTGACAAACTGGTTTTTTGACAAACTGGTTATTAAAAGGTAAATGACTGTCAGTGATATTTAATAATGAGGTGAACTTTATATGCAATTATTTTGAAACCCCCCCCCCCCCCCTCCCCCAGTATGCTGTGTCTGGGGGCATCACTATGTTGAAGGCGTTGCTGCGTGTCTCTGGTTGGCTGGTTATGTAGGTTAAGGAGGGTGAAGGGAGCTTTGAGGACTGAGAGTGTGGAGGATGATGTTATGATTGGAGCATCTCTTTCCCTCGGTGTCTCACTTTTGCTTTTATTCTTAAGAGCTCCACTGGTCCGAATACTCCTCTGCGGGACAGGCTTGACCACACGGCCAGAGTCAATATCAGAGCATCCGCTGGTCCTAGATCAGTTCAGCAGGTGTACCGTGAAACAGCAGTGAAGGAGGAAGATTGGAAAAAGGAGCCAATCAAGCCTCTGCACTCACTCCCTAATGCTCAGTGTGCATTCTTTGAAAATGCACTTTTAAACCCCCCCCCCCCCCCTATTCTATTCGGCTGTAGTGCCCCACAGCTCTAGTTTCAGACTCTAGCACAGTATGCGACTGTTCGTTATGGATGCGTCAGACAACAACATATTTCAAACATCATAGAATAACATTGAAACCTTCTCAGTTTGTGTGTATTAACACTACGTGCAGTAAAAGAATATTCATTGTCATGTATCACTGAGACTTCACAGTTTTGACCCAGGGAAAAGGGGAGTGGTTCAAGCGTATAACTTCTTGTCTACTCATACGTGCACTGACATAGACACACCAACCTACAAAAAAAAAAACATTTTTCTCCACATATTGTAAATGTAAAACATCTGCACAAAATGCTTTTGAACCACAGTACATTTATTCTGAGTGAATTCATTGCTTAGTTTTTGAGTTACACTCAAAGTAAGACAAAAAATGTGCACATTTAGCATAAAACATATTATGAACATCAAAATAAACCGTTTACAACTGTGTAATCAAATTGTAAATTGAAAAAAAAATACTGTTTCTAAGATACTCTTGATCATAGATAGCTTTGTATTAGAAAAAGCACACAAACTGTTTACAGTATTGTACTGCACTGAAGAGCTGTGATTGGACTGGAGCTGGAGTTCCTGTGCCTCACACAAGTCCAATCGTGTTTATGATGCAAATATTCATTTATCTGATGTGGTTAGAATTTTACAGGCATTAAAAAAGTGATATGCATATGGGATCGCCGGCACTCCCGTAGGTCTTAAAGGGTGTATTTCTGTCTGGTGATCATTGTTAACAGTGGAAGCACAATTGAGTGACTACAAATATAGGAATACAGAGAGAGAGAGAGAGAGAGAGAGAGAGAGAGAGAGACCAGCTAGCTCTTGTCTAATATGGAAAATGTATTTCCCATTCATTTTCAAATTTACAGAAATGTAAGTGTGATTTTAAAAGCAATAGCAAGAGAACAGTTGATGTAGCTCAGAAGTGGAGCTTTTTTTACATCCGACGCAGTGGCACTATTTGGGTGAGCCTTGTTTTAGTGCAATACATTGAATAATTACTATATAGAAACAAACACAAAACCATCAATAAAAGAGTTTTAAATGTTCATTTCCCCGTGAGCGTAATGGAAAGGAACAATAACTGGGTTTCATTTGAACTTTGGTTCTTGCTCCCAGTGGCATTAAAAGTTTATACTAAACCAAGCTTGAGCCAAAGGAATCAGAAGCAGAGTATAAGAAATTGTTTTAAATATACAACCATAAAAGCGTTTTCTTGCCAGATTCAGATTTGACTTGTCTTCTCCTTCTTTTTTAAGTGCTTGGTGTTGTTTGGTGCACTGCCATTTTTCTTGTGAAACAGTTGCTTTTACAGCATTCATTAATCAGAGGCTCCTTCTTTCCCTCAAGGCCAAATCAATTCAGCAGAAGAACAGAAAGTGAAAAAAAAAACATTGAAAGTGTGCTTGCATCGATGGTTCGGCATAGTCACCTCTGTCTCAAGAGTGCATTTGTAAATAAAGTGAGTTAATTGTAACGCCAATAGTTCTTCAATTCAGTAAATATTCAAGCAGCCGTTTGTCTGAGTGCTACACTCACTGTTTGCTATTGGTTTTCATCTTGATTCTTGTTTCTAAAACCCGAGTGAAATCTGGTGGATTTGAAAATTTAAAAAAGTATACTAGAGTAAATTTATACTATTATATTATCTATTGCAAGTGCTCTATATTTGTATAAAAATTTTGTACTTAATTTACTAAAAGAACACATGGTAACCTGATTGATTCACGATGCAAAGATAAATGTCAGGAGGCAAGCCATCAAAAGAATAATGATCTGGTTCTCAGCTAACAACTGATCAGTTACCCTGTGTTCTCATGGAACTATTAGAGAGGTACCTCTGAGATTTCAGTGAAGAGTATTATGTCAATGTATATAGTCCATAGTTACTGATAGTTAAGGGTAGTTACTACAGTAGTTACTGAATAGTTAACTGTAACCTTTTAGTAGGTAACAATAGTTACTGCAAAGTTACTAAGTAGACTACCTCATAGTTATGCCTTAACTAAGGAAGAGTATTCTAAAATGTTTCCAAGTACAGACTTGCTTTAACATGATAAAATAATTGCATTGAATTATTTCAACATGAAACTAATCATGAACCAACACAACTTGTATATTTTTATGCAAATGTAAACTGTTGCTTACACTTGTACTAGTCCCGTCAAAATTAGTGCGTAAACAAACGCAATTATTTTTGAATATTTAATGCGTAAACAACGCAAAGACGGTTGCAGTTTTTTTTTCTCTATTTCCGTGTTCACCGTGCAAAAAAGTATGGATAACATAAAGGAAGGACTTTCTGTCAGAGTTTGTAATAGTAAGGATTTCTGCCTTTTCGCCCATTTTTACTTCCGCCTCGGTCATGTGATCATGTGACTATAGTGAGTTAGTGAACTTAGCCTGTCATACGTTTATGACGTTTAGTTTTTTCCTCCTTTTATTGGAGAATGCTTATGTTATTCAGGTTTTCCATATGAGGGTGTTTTATGTTTATATCACTTGATTTTGTGATCAACTGTCATAAATGTAACTGTTTATTTGTAGGATGATGATGGTTTATTGCAGACATGTTGTTTACATGAGAAAATATGTGTTACAAGTTAAAAAATAATTTTCAATAAACAAGGAGATCTTGAATTTACAGTTTTGTTGTCTTGAGTTTACATTAATTATTTACATTTACATATCCAAAAAAATCAGTCTTTTACTTGTTATTAATCGAGCACTAGTTTGTACTTTAGGAGTGAAGTCCTGCTATAACTTTTACTTTATTCACATGTAGAGGATTTTGAAAACTGCCTTTAAAGTGACTGAAATCCTCCAGAAGCAAAGGCTGTAATAGACCCAGGGTCTGAAGGGGTGAACATGCAAATATTGGGGTATCAGCTTTTTGAAACAAAGATACTTACTTACATACACATGTGCTGTGAAATATATTTTTATAACATTTTATGTTTGTTATTTTAAAATGAGTTTTAAGGTACAAATGAGGATGCACGACAACAATAAAATAGTAACGATTCTAAAAAAAATCATGTGACTAAGCCCTAATTTGAGAGACTCCTCTGCCGTGGATCAATGAAACAGACACAATCCTGAAAGAGTCCTTCTGCACTGAGAGCTTCATTGATTAAACGGATCTGTGTGAACTTATGATGAACTGACAGCTGGACACAGTGTAGTGGAAAGCACTGATTTGATCGGCTAGTAGGATATTGCAGCTAAACAACATTTCATGTTCTACTCATGCTTGCATTGACTTGTTCAGGACACTCCAGCTTTCACCCCAATCTTCAATAATGTTAATATACAAATAAACTTTTTTTTTAATAATCCCTTTTCGAGTTTTGCCTGCCAAAGTGCTGGGCAAAAAATTACCCCCCCCCCCCCCCAAAAAAAAAAAAAAATGTTTTTTTTAAATAAAAAAAACAACATAGGACATTAAGGCAAGGAATTAAAATCAAGCAGAATTTAATTCGTACAAAAAAATGCACATTTTAAAAACATTTTAGCTGAGATTTAAAATGGTGTTACTCTGTGCCTCCTAGAACTCACCCAGAAAATAGCTCTTTAACCAAAATCCGCTTTGACTTTGTGGAGCATAGGACATGGTCCGGAGAGCATGCTGTTTAAAGAACTACTCTAAAGCCAGACTACGTAGTGCTTCGTACATGAGGGTTATCGTTTCAAAATCAGCATGGGAGTGGACCTGGAGCCGGTGTAGTTATTTAAGAACAGGTGTGATGTGTTCATATACTCCAGCCTTGGTCAAGACACAAGTGACCACATTCTGAACATGCTGAGTAAGCCTGGAAAGAAGCTAGGAGATCACTACAGTAATCCAGATGAGACACAACAAATGCATTGAACAGTTTACGTAGTAAGTAGTTGCTTGAAGTAAACATTTAAAGCTGAAATGTTTGGTTGAAGAACCAGTGATGACCCTCAGCATTAGCTTCACTTTCAGTTCAAAAGGGTTTTGTAAATGTGATTTGATTGTCAATGTCTTTCATGGTTGACACAATATGATATCATACTCAAATTCCGGCATTGATCAGATGGATCTTTACTGGGTATCGGAGTAATTGTTAATTAAAATAATTCTTAAAACCTGCAATGGCGAGCTTTTGCTGCATAGCTTTCTCTGTCTGTGCTCCCACCTTTTCAACGTGAAAAAGCATGAAAACACGTTGTTTCTGTTAGGTTTCCTTTTTTGGCTTTTAGGCAAAAGATATCAAATGTCACTGTAAAAGTCACTTCAGTTCCACAACATGGATTTGTTTAGATTATCAAATCGATTGCACTCACCTGACACTATTTGCTATAAAGACTTCCAAACGTTTTCTGAAATCCATGTGTTGAGATTAATGTCGATGCAGGCACCTCTGTGTTTTTATAATCATTACTGTGTGTACTGAAGCTCTTCATTGCTAGGACATCAAGGAAATGTCTCTGCTTGTGGCATCTTCTTCATCTCTGTGTTCTTCTACTTTGTTGTGGTGTGGTCATCATGGGAGAATTGCCAGATTTGGGTTAGTATGTGGACTGCTTTAATTGTTGTTGAATTTCTCATAGTTCTTTGGTGTTTTGCAGTAGCACACATAAGTAAATGTGATGTAGTACTGGAGACCATTCATCTTAGTCTCTCCCATTTAAAGTCTTGGATACGGTGGTGTTGATGAACACTGGTAAAAGAAATATAGCTTCAAATCCAGAAGTAGCACAACAAGAACAATTTTCTTTGAATCCTGTCTTTGAAAGTATGCAAATATGTGTACATTTAGATTTATTAAGCAGTTTTGTTTAGCTATTATATTGTGGGCTCCATGAAAATGTTGATCCAAATTCTTTAACAAGAAATTCATGTATTAAAATGTGACTGATTGCTAATATTCCAAGGGGTGTTTAGTCCACACAATCAAATTCTCTTGTCCTAGTCGCTTGGGACTAGTGATCTGCCCCAAAGACGGGGACGTTAACACCTTGCTGGACAGTAGACAGTGTTTTTTTACAGCACATGGGCACAACCCAATGAAGCGGGATGTCACTTGTGTAATCCCATGGCTCCTGGAATATAACACTAGAGGCTGGAGAAAGATACTGTCTGCGATGAAAGATATTCCCTGCATTTCCAACTTCAAGGAAGATTTTCAGAAGGAAGATAAACACTTTAGCCATAAATTGTGTAGAGTCAAATCCATGGCAGAGAAATTCCAATTTATTTTTTGGTACTTGTTTTTTTTGCAAAGGACACTAAATGTTTGTGGAAAAATTGGAAACACAAGATGTGTGATGCTACACCAATATGGAAGCAAGTAAAACTGCAATTAGTTGACTGAGAAAATAAAAACAATCTGTCTGGTTTAAATTCTGAAATTTTTAGCTCGATCGACCATTAGTAATATTTGTTTATGTTCAGTAACAAATTCAATTTGTGCATAGTCATCTTGAGTAAGTCAAAGCAATTCAAGTGCTTTCTGTCACGTCTCCCATGAGGGTATGGAATCAGACAGGAACAAGGAGAGTTCACAGGTTTTATTGACAACCAGTAAGTAATGCTAAAACGCTAGCATTGGCACTGTAGCACAGGTAGTATATAGATATATATATAGTCTGTTATAAAGATATATATCCCTGGAGGTTGGTGTCATCAGGAGGAATAGGTCAGAACCAGGCAAGTAGTTAATAATGGAGATGGTCCACCACCAGGCTGGTGACGTAGGAAACACACAGCTAGCACCAACTGTAGTCTTCTTCTGAAGTTCCCAGAGTTCAGGTGAGATCACTGGTACGTAGAAGACGCTGAGGAAGACACACAGGGGAAACACATAGACGACTCGGCAGACAGACGATCATCAATGACGATAGATGCCAGGACTCTGGGAGGTGAAGTTTGTATAGTGGATAGTTTATATAGTTTATATTAAGGACACACAAGTGACAGCTTTGAGATAGGACCGCAGGATCTGACACTTCCGCATCCACCTTAGTTTAGCTGATTAGTTTGGTTGAATTACACCAGAGTTTGTTTTTCTCTTCTGTTACTGGTGTTTGAGCAAGAGAGAATGGCACAACAGGACTCGGCTGTGTCGACCGAAAAAAGCTGACCGAGACCAGCTTAATGAAGTGATTTCGGCACACAACCAAGTGAACTTTAGAGCTGTTTGTTTGTGGTAAGAACACAGTCTGAAATTTGATCTGAAACCAGACATATTTGCAAAAAGTCTCAGTGATGGGGACGGATATGGCCGGCAGGAAAGTGATCTGCAGACCCTCAATAGTGAGTCATTTGGCCAGTGACTTTGTTTTGTTTGTTTGGTTTATTTGGTTTAAACCGCAGACAAATTTCACATTGTATCAGTTTATAGTTTTAGTCTGGAATTAATGAATTAAACACCAGCACCCTTGCCCAAATTTCACATTCACATAAATTCCTGCCTACAAGGAAAACAAAGGTTGCCAACTTTTTTTTCACTTTGAGTTTGGGATCAATTTGGCATCCTCTAGTGGTCAGGGGGTACGTGCACCAATAGAGACTGTTAGCAACAATGATAGGAAAACATAGCAGCATTGGCAGAAGCCACTCAAAATGTAGCCATTTTTTTAATGGCTTTCCTCTCTTTCTTGCAAGTTTTCCTCCATCTGCAGCCCCACTACTCTTGTTCACTCTTTCTGCTTAATTAACCATTGATCAGCATGCTCATAAATTAGCCCTCTGGAGAAAGGCTTTCTACTGTACTTTATCCATTCCTCCTTTAATTCAATAGCACTTGAACTGCAGACGTGTCATTTTTAATGGCCTCTTTTTCACTTCCTTAACCTGAACTTTTTGCTAATTTTGCATGCATGCATTCTGAGGCCACAAAAGGTTAATCAGTCTTGTTTTCATTCATTTATTCCATTTGGGACAGGGTTTCAACTTTGGTCTAATTAGGAAAGACATGGGTCCCCGTCTCCCAATCCAGCCTCCTTCCAGGTTATCTATTAGCATACGTGCGACTGCTCTCTGTGTCAGAACCTAATGAGCCGATCCGGGTACTAAATGGAACAGGACCAGGAACATGCATCTATGGGAGCAATCAGCAGACATTATTTAGTGGGTTGATGCCTCCTGGAGCCGCTGAACTCTAGGTTTAACATTCAGAAATCTTTAGAGAGGAGAAGAGTCGTGTGAACCACATTAATACTCCCCTTTCCCCAGATCTCTAACAAGCTAAACATACGAGCAAGCTTCGGTGATGCATGGAGGAGGTGTTTGTTGTGCTTGCTTCATTTTGGAAAGTTAGACTTCTAATTTCAGGCTGGCTTTGTCTTTCGGTCTTTTTAACGTGAAATATAATTTATTCATTAGTAACCCCTTGCAGTAGTAGGCATCAGTTCTTGACTGTTTAAGGCCATTCTTATTGGTGCCGTGTGAAAGGTTTTTCTTAAAACTATAAAACCATTCCACAGTTCTTTACTCAAATTCATCCAAATGGAGTTATAACGTTTTGGGGGAAAAAAGAATCATATTCTTTAGTACTTTAAAAGGTACTAGAATTGACTGCTTCCTAGATTTCTTTACATTGCATTGTGCTGGACTGTCCCTCACTCAAATACGTTCTGACCCATGGTGATTATATTGCACTTTTGCTTCAGTGAGGACAGACAAATGACTTGTTCTTAGAACTTGTCACATTGTATCTGGTTAGTACATGGTGTAAGAGTCCACCTTTAGTGCTGTGAATGAGCCTGTCAGGATGTCGACGATTGCTTGAGTAAAGCCAATTTTGGCTACTCTGTCTGTCAGTTCAGCTTATTCTCATTTTCTCACTCCTCCTCATACCCCCATCCCTCTCTTCAGTGCTCTCCTTCAAAGGTCTTGTTGAAGCTCTGTGTTAACTTCCCGGTGTCTCTTGGGAGCAGCGTTCACTCTTTCATTCTTGTTTATTGAAAGGCTAGACAAGAACTTTCTCCGCTGTAAGATTGCTGACTTTGGTTCATATTGATCACATTGAATATAACACATACATGTCACATTCAAATTCTCTTTCAGTTGGATTAACTGAGATGAATTCCAGCCTCTTTTGTGCTGCATAACATTGAAAAATAAAATACCTTGACCTTGGTGAAGTAAGGCAAAATGGTAGAAAATGTAAAAGTAAATCCCTTAAAATTCAAACCAAGCAGTATTTGTTTGGGTAGTCGTATTGTTTGTTATCAAGTAGCAGCAAAGTATGAGCATAGTTATGTAGTTTAAAAAGTATGGTTTAGGCCACGGGTGTCGGGGTCCATTCCTGGAGGGCCGGAGCCCTGCAGACTTTACTTCCAACCCTGCTCAGAGAAACCCACACCTGAAGCTTTCAAACAGCCTCAGAGATTCTCCTTACAAGTCCTTCATCCTGCTCTATTTCTACTTGTGGCCATTTTCACTACATTGCCCATAATTCTCGAACTGCAGGTCCCCCATTCTTGCGTCATCATATTTAAGCAGCATTATACAAACAACGCATGCTCAAATATCTCACAACAGTGTGTTTTTGGCTGCTCCAGGCAGGGCAAAGGATTGTGATGCCGGCTCAGCATCGCAAAGTCCATTGACCCAACCCTATCATACACTCCATCTTCAACTTTCAGTGGAGCTGGGGATCTGGAGCTGAAGCTACCTTCTGATCACAACTCATTATCCACTAGGCCACAACTCCCAAACAAGTTGATCTGAGAGATTTTTTCATGAGCTCTGGGGAATGCATTTCCATCGTTATACAGTGGTACCTCGAGATACAAATGCTTTGAGTTACGAAGTGTTCGAGATACGAAAGGTCTTGTAGAAAATATTTTGCTTTGAGATACAAAAAGTTTCAAGATACGAAAAACACCAACAGTTCTGCTCTTTTATCTGAATCTGACGTCATGCTGAGCTTCAGGGTCCTGGCTCTCCATTCTCCCATTGCAGACAATGCTAAAAGTGGCTGATACCCTTTAAAACACTTTAAATCAGTTTTAAATCGAGCGAAACATTACGTATAGATTACCAATAATGTGCTATAACAAATGTTAGGGTCAATGTGATGTAAAAAAATAACGTTTATAATGTGGAAAGTGTTGTTCTGCAGTGCAACTTAGAGAAACCCTGTGACGTCTTCTCAGAATCTCTCTCTCCCAAATCCCTTATCACATGCTTGGTACTGTCTGCGCTTGTGCTTGAAACCGTGTTGCTGTTCGTAATTCGTGAAATATCTCGAGAAAGTTCAACTTTCATACGAGGTGCTGTAATGTTTTCTTCATTCGTTCCACCTCCTCCGACACATCGCTTCACTCTCAAGATAAGGTTTCAGATTTGTGTACATATTACGTATTTTGCTTGTGTTTTATTCTGTTTTATTATCATTTATTACATTAACAATGTGTAGATTTAAGGATTCGTTACTTGATTTTTTCTCCGGTTTTCCTTTTTTTTTTTATCAACTTATACTGTTGTTTCTGAGAGCCGTTGCACGGATAAGACATTTTATGTGTAAAAACTTTCTTCGAGATACGAGATGTTTGAGATACGGATTAATTTCATATCTCGATGTACCACTGTATTCCAGAGCTTTTGTAGAACCTTGTATTGAAAACTTCTAAGACAGACTAAAATAACAATTTTCGATAAGTCAATTTTTGCATCTCTTTATGGGGGATTGTAGGGCATGGTGTCAGCTGATGTGTGTTAATTTTATGGCTTGGTCATTTAATCAGGTTTAGAAAACGCTGATTGATGTACCTTAGATCATATTAATATAGACACTGTAGTGGCCTAGAATCATTTCCTTTGTTCCGCTTGGCAGCGGGAAGCCTGTATCTGGGGATCAGGTGTATGAGGTGAATATGAGCATATGGCAGACAGGCTGTTAGTCACAGGACAATGCTAAATTTATAGACAGTCTGCACAGAAGGGGGTTTAGTGCAGCCAACCCCAAACTGCCATCTATTACATTAGAGTAGAGTGGAAAAGGAAATGCGTGGTTCCCTGATTTCTGCCATGTCTCTGCGTGTTGTTTTCTGTTTCTATTTTATTCCCCATTCTAAAGAAGCAAGAATGCTACGCTGAATTGTGCTGCAGGGCAATGGACAGTGAAGTTTCATTTGCTCGTATAAATCTATATTACAGACTGCCAGCCTTGGAAAGGATTAAAGCGCATTGCTGACAAATGAAAAACACACCGGAATAAGATTAAATGTGACTGCAAAATAATATTCCCACAGGTAAAGTGGATTGTTGTGAAAGCCTAAAATCATGATTGGAGGAGGTGACGTGTAGTTTATTTTATTTATGTGATGTGAGGACCGTTCTTTTTTAAGCTTCACCATTTGTTAATATCAAACATCAGCCAAACAGTTATGGATTTGAGAAAGGAATTGGATACACATTCATTTTAAATGTAGATGTTTCTAATATAAGATCCTGTATAATGTTGTAGTAAAGACAGTTTAACCTAAATAGAGGCATTTCTGACGGAAAAGTATCAAGTAAAAGAGTTAAGACGAAGACACTGCAGTGGTTTATTTCAATCAAAGAGACGTGGTGAACATTAAATGATGTTTCTCTTGATAGCAACCAATTTTCCCTATCTCTATTTCTTATACGTTACTCATAGTCACATTAGGAACATTAAAAAACTGCACTTTTACAAGTCAACATCAAAGTTTGTATAGAGACTTAAGCTATCTGTTATATCAGGTTGTATTTTATATCAATGACTATTTATTATCATCGGCACGGTGGCACAGTGGGTAGCACTGTGACCTTCCAGTGCTTGCGTGGGTTTCCTCCGGGTACTCCGGTTTCCTCCACAATCCCAAAAACATGCATCAGGTTACTTGAATAATCTAAATTCCCCTCAGTGGGTGATTGTTTGATGGACTGGCGACCTGTCTAGAATGTACCCCCCCCTCCTGGCCGATGTGAGCTTGAGCACCAGCAGACCCCATGACCCCAAAAGGGAATAAGCGGGCAGGAAAATGAATGACTACATAAATGACAATTTATTATCCCATTTAATACCACCTTCCCAATAATCAAACTTTACATTTTTACATTTGATTCCCCTTTACTTTACCAAAACCAGTCAAAATGCAGTTTTGTCGCAATTAGGCCAGAAACCATTACACTTTATACCACCCCTCGGGTGCATTGATCCAAGGCGTTTTATCCACCGCTTCTCCATTTTCAGACGGTCGTTTAATGACCAAAGTGGGTTGGTGTGTAGGCCTGTGAACCGTAGAGATTTTAATCCGAGGGACAGGAAGTGTTGAACTAGGTATCTTCATTTTTGTGCGTAATGTTATACCCTTGTTGCTAGATGCGGGTGTGCAGCTCATTCTTTTTTTTTTTTTTCCCTTGTCCTGTCCTGCTCAAAAGTCATCACATAGGGGAGTACATGCCTTGCTGAGTTGGACAGTTTTGCTTTCTCCAGAGGAGTAAAACACCTGGTGTGGTGTTTTCTCCTCTGGATTGGAAATTTGAATGTATTTATTAAATATTTATTAGTTGTGATTCCCGCGAGTACGTTTATAATAGTTGTGTCAGGACAAGACAGTGCCGAACCAAAAGGGGGAGTGGACAAAGGATTGGGGAAGGGTGAAGGTACACAAGTGAAAATGAAAGAAAGGAAGAGGAAAAGACGAAGAGAGGAAAATAATAATAATAATAATAATAATAATAATAATAATAATAATAATAATAATTTAGAAGTGAAGAAAAAAAAAAAAGAATTGCAAATGAATAAAAAATAAAATAAATAAATACCTACCTGAACATGACGCATAAGTCCTAGTTACAGTTCATTTTGTCCATGTCCGTTTGTTATTGTTCATGTAAAACAGTTATTGCAGTTTGTATATCCAGGCACACATACACACATGTTTAAATATACATACATACACAGCCAATATCTTAAGTGAGGTGATAATAATGTTGTATGCTTTAAAAAGCAACTCAGCTACATGGGAGGAAAAATACATAACTTACCAAAGATCACAAACAGTGAGTTGGGCGAACCACACATATATAACAAACAAACAATTGCAGCACACGGTGCCCAGGGACAGCAGACCCAACCCACCAGTGGCCGACCAACTTCCCACGAATCACCCTCACTCTTCTATGTCCGAGTGCGCTGCGAGGTCCGACACCGAACCGGCTCTGCAATCAGACCGAAGTAACCCGGTGGATCGTTCCACCCCCCGTGGGCCGACATGACCGGGGCCCGGGCTCCCGAGCCAGAGCATCCCACCCCACCCCACCGGGAACCGCCAGCACCCCCAGAGAGAAACGCCCCGTGCCCGGATGCGAGAGAGCAGGGACGCGCCCGCCACAGCGGGGGGGCAGCCCACCCGACAGCGGCCAGGCCGGCCCCCCCGACAGCACAGGGAGGCCCCAGCAGACCCCACCCACGACCACCACCACCCGCACAGCCCCCGGCGGTAATGCCCCCGGACCCGGGCCCGGCCGCGGCCCCACCAGGGAGGCGGGGGGGGCGAGGAGGGGGAGGAGACCAGAAGAGGGCAGAGAGGGAGACCGCACCAGGCGCAGCGGAGCCACCCCCCCAGCCACAACCCGACCCCGCACCCACCCCGACCAGCAGCCTCAGACCCCTCCCCCCTCCCCCAGTCATCCATCCATTCATCAATCATTCCATCCATACGCCCATTCATACTCGAAGGGCGGTCAGTCACCGTCCAGTGGACCCGCGCCCACCCGGGGATCCCACGGGCCCGCGCTGACGGAGGGCATATACCCACCCCGGACGGGAGACAGAGACGGCCGCCCACCCACTGCCCATCATCTGCCCCCAGTTGGAGTGTAGTGTATGTGTTTGTGTATATGTTGAAGAGATAAGTTGCATTAAAACTGGGGAGTGATGTCCTGGAGCGTCACCGTTGGTTGACAGCTGACGTCCAGGCACCACCCCCCATTCCCTGCGTGTCTAATATGTATGTAAAATAAGAGGGCCGTCATCTCCGCCCTAGAATTTTGGGGGGGCCACAAATCTGCAGCCCCACCCATCAGATGTGGGCGGAGAGACTAGCCCTCCAATCCTAAATGTAGTGTGTCCTTGCAAGTGATATTTGGGGCACCGGGAGGGAGACCGGCTCCCGAAGCGGGTCAGTGCCAGATGTTATTGGTCCTCTGACCGCTCCAGGAGGCAGGCCCCTCTCCAGTGCCCTGGAGATGTTGAGTGTCTAACTGAATTAAAACTGGGGGTCCCCTGGCCTGGAGTATGCCGGGGGGGGCTGATCCGTGATAGGCCGACCCCCCCAATCCCCCACAGAGACTGAGACCCCCGGGATCCTATGTGTGGGGGTGAAGGAAATGTACCAGGAGCCGATGCGGGCACCATGCCGACGAGCCGACCGCCCCCCGCCCCGGGGAACACGGTAGAGTCACCAAGGGGGGGACGCGGGAAACCAGGCGGCAGCTGCCCCCCTTCGGATCCCATCCATACTCATTCGTTCACACTCATCCACCCACCCCTGTGCCCACACATACACACACACACACACACACATGCACACACACACCCATGCACATCCAGTACTCAGTACCTGAGTAGGAGACCCCGCCCCGCCCAGCGCGGACAACCCCCACAGCCCCCACCCGGTCCCCGAGCCACCACCCACCACCACACCCCCAACCCCCACCCGGCGGGCCCCGGCCGCAGCACGGGCGCGGACAGGCCCACCACCAGGCGGCTGCAAAGGCAGCAGCACCCGCGAGCACGGACCCCAGAGGCCCCCCCACACCGCCCAGGAGGCCAATCCGGCCACACCGAGCACACCACTCCCCCCGCCGCCCGGGCACAGCCGCCACCCCCCGACCCCGGACCACAGAGCCCCCCGTCCCCGCAGGAGCAGCCGGCACCCGGCGAGGCAAGAGCAGTAGCACCCCCGGAGACGGGTCCACAAACTACATGTCGTCCCAGAGGAGGGGGCAGTCCCACCTGAAGCACACCCATCCGAGAGCAGGACCCGGTGATCTGTTCAGATCCTCTAACTAAAATTCAGAGGAATAGGGGCATTAATAAGAAGTGACAAAAAAAAACTATTTATGTGAAGGCAGACAACATTTCCGGGGTGAGATAGTTTAATAACATGTTGTTATATTGAGTGATGCTTAGTTTCTTTTTCTTTTTCCAGTTCATAAGAATGGTTTTCTTTGCTACAAGCATAACAGTGAGAATTAATAGTGATGTGTTAGCCTCGAGTTCTAACTGTGTACTGTCTAGGTCACCCAATAAGCACAGTGCTGGAGTTGGTAAAATGGGGTGGTTAACCCATGATGTTAGCTGACAGCAGACTTCTTGCCAGAATTTTTGCACTGGTGTACAGGACCCAAGAGCATGTAGATAGTGGTCAACTGTATTGTTAGTGCAGTGTTGGCAAATGTTAGTGTCTGAGAGACCCATCTGGAACAATCTTTGACCTGTGTAGTGAGTTCGGTGAAGTATTTTATACTGTATTAGTTGCAAATTTGGGTTTGTAGATGCTTTAAACATGTTTAAGCATATCCGGTTCCAGAATGGTTGATTTCCATTTACAGATAACTCTTCGTTCCATTTAGTGGTGAGGAGACATACAATATTGTCTGTTTTTAACATTAACTTATAGATTTTGGATATTAACCTCGGGGTTGTCAACCCAATAAATTGTTCAATTACTGTGGGTAGCTGCCGAGTCATGTGCTTTTTGCATGTTGAAAGAATGATAGATTTGAGCTGTTGATATTCTAAAAATTTGTTGGTTGGTAATCCGTATTTAAGAACCAAATCTTCAAATGAAATTATTTTGTTGTTGACAATTATATGTCTAAAATGTGTTATTCCATTATTTTGCCAATTTGGAAAATATACTGCCCTTTGTTTAGTAAGAAGTCTGGGTTGTTCCAAATTGGTGTGTGCTGGCAAGGAGCAAGCAGTGAGCCCGTTATCTTAAGAAATTCCCACCAGGCTGTCAGTGAAGTACGTATGCTGATATTCTGAAAGCAGTTGTGATGTTTAATCTTAGAGCTTATAAGCGGTAAATCTGCTATCTTAATTTCTTTGCAAAATGTCTGTTCAATGTCGAGCCAGGTGAGTTCAGTCGAATTAGAAGTAATCCATTGGTACAAGTGCAGCACTCTATGGCATAGGAAATAATGGTATACGTTTGGCAGCTCCAGGCCACCACAGTCTTTGGATTTCCTGAGCTTGTGTAAGCTAATGCGTGGAGGTTTGCCTTTCCATAGAAATCTGGAGAAATGAGAGTCCAATGATTTGAACCAATCCCGGGACGGCTGTTTAGGAATCATTGATAACAGATAATTAATTCTGGGCATGACCATCATTTTAATGCTGGCAACCCTTCCCATAAGTGAAATTGGTAAGTGTTGCCATCTTTTGAGGTCATCCTCTATTCTTTTAAGTAGTGGTGAGTAATTTAGTTGTACCAGATCCGACAGCCTCGGTGAGAATTCAATGCCAAGATATTTAATATTCCCCAAATTAAAAGTGGTGGAGAAGGAAGGGTTCTGAAGAACCGTGTTGAGTGGCATAACTGTTGATTTCCCCCAGTTTACAGAGTATTCAGAGACAGCTGAAAATGATTCAATAACATTAATCGCTGCTGGAAGAGAGAGATGTGGATGAAGGAGAAATAATAACACATCATCTGCATAAAGACTTATTTTGTGATGTATATTTTTTGTACTTATTCCAGTAATTTTAATGTTTTGCCTAATTGCTTGCGCCAGTGGTTCAATGAAAATAGCAAATAGTGATTGAGAGAGTGGGCAGCCTTGTCTGGTTCCTCTTTGAAGGTTAAATCTAGATGAAGTTTGTTCATTTGTTCTAACTGACGCATTCGCAGAGCTATATAGAAGTTGGATCCATTCTATAAAAGAGTTACCGAATCCAAATTTACGAAGTGTTGCCATTAGAAATTTCCAGTTAGCTCTATCAAAAGCTTTTTCTGCATCTAGAGAGATAATGGCAGATTCTAGACTCGTGTGGTTCGCTAGATCAATCAGGTTAATTAGTCTGTACATGTTATTTGTTGAGTGTCTACCCTTGATAAAGCCTGTTTGGTCTGCATGAATAATATGAGGGGTAATTTTTTCCAGCTTTTTAGCGATAGCTTTGCAAATTATTTTTAAGTCTACATTTATAAGAGAAATTGGTCTATAGCTTGATGGCAGTGTGGGGTCCTTCCCTGGTTTTAGGAGTAAACTTATGAAAGCTGAGTTCATGTTTGATGGTATTTTTCCTTCAGACTTAATTTCAACTACCATTCTGCTAAAGGTAGGTTCCAGCACTTGCCAAAACTCTCTGTAGAACTCTGCTGGATAACCATCTGGCCCTGGTGCTCTTTTATTTGGCATTTGTTGTAGAGCCTCGTGGAGTTCTGTAGAAGATATTGGTGATTCTAAATTTCCTATCTGTTCGTTTGATAGTTTTGGTAATTCCAGATTCTTTAAGAATAATTCAACTTCAGTTGGCGATGGGTTAATTTGAGATGTATATAAATTTTTATAAAATTCCCTGAAAGTATTATTAATGTCTTGGGGGTCGTGAACAAGTTGTCCATTTTTATTAATTACTGATGAGATAGTTTGTTTTTCCTTGTTATTTTTTAGTAGACCTGCTAAAAACTTGCCACACCTGTTAGCATGTTTGAGGTTATCCAGTCGTAGTCTTTCAATTTGAAATTGAGTTTTTTTATTGATTAGGATATTCAGTTCTAATTTAGTTTGCCTTAAATCTTTCAGGATGTTTTGTTGGGGGTTGTCTGTATAAGCAGTTTCGAGGGATTTAATTTTTAATTCTAATTCTTGCTCTTTCCTAGTTTCTTGTTTTTTTTTAAATGATGAGAATGAAATTATTTTACCTCGCATTACTACTTTTGCAGTCTCCCATAAAACACACTCTGAAATTCCTGGGGTGTCATTAATTTCCATAAAGGTTTCCCATTCTTTTTTAAAATAATTTATAAATTCCTGGTCTTTAAGCAATGATGTGTTAAGTCTCCAGTTTCTCCTAGGTTGTGAAACATTTGTGGTTATTGAGACAGAGACTGGTGCATGATCGCTAATTAATATAGAATGAATGCTCGTAAGAGTAATATCTGACAGAACTGAGTTATTTACCAAGAAGTAATCTAGACGTGACTGTGAGTGATGAACCGATGAGAAATATGTGTACTCCCTTAAAGTTGGATAAAAAGATCTCCAGGCATCACAAAGACCAAGATCAATCATATATTGTTTGAGAATTCTTGCTGATTGAGAATCTTTACAATTAGCAGCTGTACTCAGCCTGTCCAGTTCTGGGTTAAGTACCAGGTTAAAATCCCCACCTATTATGAGCTTGGAATCCGAGTGCGTAGATAGAGCTGTGAAAAGGTTGTGAAAGAAATAGGGGTCATCAACATTGGGTCCATAAATACTAGCGATGCAGTATTCTATGTTTGATATAGTTATGTTAACTATAATAAATCTCCCTTCAGGATCTGCAATAGTATTATTATGAATAAAGGTTATATTTTTACTTATGATTATGGCGACCCCTCTTTGCTTGGAATTGTAACAGGCTGAGTGCGCGTAGGGAAACAGTGGTGAATACACTGTGTTATCTATCGAATTGGGGAAGTGAGTTTCCTGTAGTAATACTATGTCTGCCTTTAACTTATGTAAATGGTTTAAAACTTTAATTCTCTTATCTTCCTTATTAATGCCACGCACAGTCCAAGTGACAAACCTCAGTGATGTCATAGTTAGTTGATTGGCTGGTTTGTGTTAGCAGAGCTTGTGTACATGTTAATCTGGGCATTCATGCAAGTACACAGGGCTAGTGCTGGCATGAACCGGAATACATGCGTGTTTGTTAGCTGCTTTTCATGAAGTGAGTCTATATTAGTAACTAGGTGAGTTATGGAGTATCTGTTTATCAGTGCTCGAGGATAGTATAGATTAATAAATTGTGTATCTATCAGGCAGAGAAAAAACGAAATAAGTGTAAGGAAGTGTGTGATGGAAGGGAAAGGGTTTTTGAGAGTGCCAAAAATGAAGAAAAGAGTGAAGGAGAGAACAAAAGCACAAAAGGGGTGACGAACATCCTGCATACTCATTATTAATAGTAAGGACATAAACAGCTCTTACCTGTGAAACGGTGCATTGTCGTGTTGATACAGAGGTGAAAATGACATTATTATTAATAAATCTGACCACCTGAAGTTAGTAGAGCCACGGGGTAGCTTCTTTGTCGCGGTATAGCTGGTTGTTGACGTATAAACGGTCCACGCTTATCACAGCTTTACATCCTTGGTCCAGGAACCTTCTTCTCAATGGAAAGAGACGCTTTCTCCTGTCCAGGATCTCCCGGGGGTACTGGTCGTTGACGCTGAAGTTCGTGCCTTTTAATTCACGACCGTGTGACTTTAAAAGCACTTTCTGCTTGAAGTCAGCGAACTTTACCACGATGGGTCGTGGTCGCTGATCATCCGCTCTTTTTCCCCCCAGGCGATGAGCGCGGTGAATTTTGATGCGTCCAACAACTTCTTCTTTTATCTTCAGCTTGTCTTTTATGAACTGATGAATTGTTTCTTCCACGTTCTCCTCCGGTTTCTCCGCGATCCCCATGAAGACGAGATTGTCGCGCATGCTGCGCGCTTGTAGGTCCAGCATGGTCTCTTTGATGCGTTTATTCTCTCCATGTAGACGGGCTACATCTCCAGAGAGAGTATTCACGTGTGTCTTCAGGGCTTCGTTCGCTTTAGAGAGTTCTACAACCTGTTGCTGACTGAATTCCAGCGATTCGCGGATCGCTGTGAACTCCCGGTGCAGAACTTCAACTAATGCCAAACGGGCGTCGAAGCTAGCCAGACGTAGCTCAATTGACTCCAGGATTTCCCTCAGTCCTCC
>SRMA01026573.1:0-23520 GCA_007224835.1 Danionella cerebrum
GCATACACCTATCCTCTCAGGAAAGACAACGGAGGATCTCCAACCAACTCTGCCTTTATTGTGGGGCAGCCGGACACTTCTTTTACCAGTGCCCGGTAAAAGCCAACGCTCGTCAGTGAGGAGGGGTCTACTGGCGAGCGTCTCCTCTGTGTCAACGACCCCTAACCGGCTGTGCCCTGCAGTTCCTGCTGTTCTTCGCTTCGCAGGTCGCTCCACTTCCTGTTCGGCTCTCTTGGACACGGGCGCGGAGGGAAACTTTATGGACGAGAACTTTGCCCTAACCAACGGGGTACCCATCATTCCGTCTCCCGAGGTTTCCTCTGTATTCGCCGTGGATGGGCGGAGACTTTCGGACGGGTGCAGATCTACTGGAGTGGTGAGTCTGTCTGTGTCTGGCAACCACTGCGAAGAGATTTCCTTCGTCATTATTAAGTCACCTCTCCACCCTGTCATATTAGGTCATCCCTGGTTTAGACGACACAACCCTCAAATAAATTGGCAGACTAACGTCATCACCTCCTGGGGTTTAACTTGTTTCTCTTCCTGTCTGCAATCCGCAGTTTCGTCGGCGCAACCCTCTACTGCTAGTGCTGTCGATGAGACTGATCTGGTGGGCGTTCCTAGTGAATACCGAGATTTAGCAGCTGTATTCAGTAAGGATCAGGCAGGCTCGCTACCTCCTCATCGACCCTATGACTGCCGTATCGAACTCCTACCGGGTAGCATTCCCCCTAAGGGTCGCTTATATGCCTTATCTAAACCAGAAATGCAAACTTTAGAGGAATACATCACAGCCGCCCTCAGTGCGGGTACTATAGTTAGATCCTCTTCCCCTGCGGGAGCGGGGTTTTTCTTTGTCAAGAAGAAGGACGGCACGTTACGCCCTTGTGTTGATTATAGAGGACTAAACGAGATAACTATCAAGGACCGTTATCCCCTTCCGCTTATGAATTCTGGTTTTGATCTTCTCGCTGGCGCTCCTTTCTATACCAAACTCGACTTACGTAATGCTTACCATCTTGTCCGGATTCGCCAGGGGGACGAGTGGAAGACCGCCTTTAACACGCCCCTCGGCCAATTTGAATACCGGGTTTTGCCTTTCGGTCTCTGTAACGCGCCGGCTACGTTTCAGGCATTTGTTAATGATGTACTACGCGACATGCTCAATGTCTTTGTTTTCGTAAATCTTGACGACATACTCATCTTCTCTCCCGATCTCTCCACGCACGTTTCTCATGTCAGGCGCGTCCTGCAGAGACTCCTTGAGAACAGACTTTTCGTCAAAGCCGAGAAATGTGTTTTTCATGCGGAGTCAGTTCCTTTCTTGGGACACATTGTGAGCGCTCAGGGTATCTCAGTAGACCCTGAGAAGGTCCGAGCCGTAGCCGAGTGGGCAGTACCTGAGTCCCGTACAGCCCTGAGACGTTTTTTGGGGTTCGCAAACTTCTACAGACGTTTTATTAAGAATTTTGGACGGATTGCCCTCCCGTTGACCGCGCTCACTTCTGTAAAGTGCCGTTTTACGTGGAGCGCAGAGGCTCAGGCAGCCTTCGACCAACTTAAGACGCTCTTTACATCCGCGCCTATCCTAGTAACCCCGGATCCAGCACGTCAATTTATTGTCGAGGTAGATGCTTCGGCCTCCGGTGTAGGGGCTGTGCTTTCCCAACGTTCTGCTGACGATGGAAAGGTCCACCCCTGTGCTTTTTTTTCTCGTCGCCTGTCACCTGCCGAGCGTAATTATGACGTTGGAGACCGTGAGTTGTTGGCCATCCGTCTTGCGCTTGAGGAGTGGCGTCACTGGTTAGAAGGCTCCAAGGAACCTTTTTTGGTTTGGACTGACCACCAAAACCTAAGCTTCATCCGCTCTACTCGGACTCTAACCGCTCGCCAGGCCCGTTGGTCTCTGTTCTTTAATAGATTTAATTTCATCGTCACGTATCGCCCCGGATCCAAGAACGTAAAGCCTGATGCGCTCTCGCGCCAGTTTGAGTCGAGCACTGAACCGCTGCAGGATGAGACCATTCTTTGTCCTTCTAAGGTGGTTGGCGCTCTTTCGTGGGGAATCGAACGTGCGGTTTCTGATGCGCTGCGCTCGGCCTCCGTCCCCGACGACTGTCCTCATGATAAACTGTTTGTTGTCGAGGCGTTACGCGAGCGCGTAATGCGGTGGTGCCATTCATCCAAACTCTTTGGACATCCGGGTACGCGCAACACTGAAGCGGTCGCGCGTCAACGCTTTTGGTGGCCATCCCTTCGAGCTGATATCAAACGCTTTGTCCTTTCCTGTACTGTCTGCGCTGCCAATAAGGCTGAGACATCAGCCCCGGCGGGTCTCCTCTTACCCCTTGAGGTCCCCTCCAGACCTTGGTCTCATATTGGTCTGGACTTTATTACAGGTCTCCCCGAGTCACGCGGTAAAACTGCTATCCTTACTATTGTCGACCGTTTTTCCAAAGCTGCCCACTTCGTTCCCCTGGCGAAACTTCCCTCATCATTCGACACTGCGTTAGTACTTTTTAATGAGGTGTTCCGCTTGCATGGCATCCCTAGTCAGATAGTGTCTGACCGGGGCACTCAGTTCACATCACAAGTCTGGAAGGAATTCTGTAAGCTCTTGGGCACCTCGACATCTCTCTCTTCCGGGTTTCACCCCCAGAGTAACGGACAGTCTGAGAGAGCTAACCAAGATTTAGGGAGAATCTTACGCTGCTTTACTTCCAAATTTCCTGCTTCCTGGTGCGATTACATAACATGGGCAGAGTATGCACATAATTCCCTTCCCTCCTCTGCTACAGGGCTATCCCCTTTCGCTGCCGCCTGGGGTTATCAGCCTCCGTTATTCCCTACTCAGGAGCACGAATGCGCTGTCCCTTCTGTCAAGCGACACATTGCGCGCGCACGGCGTGCCTGAAGGCTAGTCCGTGCAGAATTGATCAGAGCTCAAGAAAACATGTGTAAATCTAGCAATCGTCACCGTCGAAAGGCCCCGCGCTATGTCTCTGGGCAGCGCGTCTGGTTAGCAACGCGTAATCTTCCCCTGCAGCATCCCTGTCGCAAATTATCTCCTAAATTTATTGGCCCCTTTTCCATCGCAAAGGTGATAAACCCTGTGGCCATGCGCCTTCGTCTTCCTGCTCACTTAGCGCGCATTCATCCTGTATTTCATGTATCTTGTCTAAAACCTTATATTTCACCCTCAGAGAAACCAGCCAGCAATCCACCGCTCTTAGTAGAGGGGCAGCCTGCATACAGGGTTAGACGTCTCCTAGATGTTCGACGCAGGGGACGGGGTCATCAGTATCTGGTAGATTGGGAGGGTTACGGTCCGGAGGAACAGTCTTGGGTATCTTCTAACAATATACTCGATAAAACCCTAATCTCTGAGTTTAAACGCAGACACCCCTCTCGTTTTTTGTAAGCACCTGGTGGTGCCTTGTAAGGGGGGGGGTAGTGTTAGTCTTGCAGATTATCTGATGAGTTTTCACCTGTCTCTCTATCAGCTTAATTGTTTTCCGAGCGCGCTCATCAGCTTGAGCCGCGGCACCTTTGCGCACACCGGTCTCTCGTTCTAATTAGTCGCTGCCTATTTAGCTGCGCTTCTCTCTCCGCTCTGAGTCGGAAGATTATTCTCTACCCGTGAGTCGCACTCTTCTATCTCAGCGTACTAACCTCCTACTCTGTTTTAGTGGAAACCTACCTTCCAAGTCCAGTCTGGTCCTGCGCTTTGGGGTTGGTTCGGGTCAGCGTGAGTATCTCCGTCGGCTCGATCCTCCCCCAGCTTTCACGCTCTTCCATCTCCTCTCGCTCAAGCCTGTCAGACGGTGGTTGTCAGCACAGAGGGACATCCCCTCGTCATCCTCTCTCCTGGGCTCTGTTGCTGCACTCCTACGGAGTTTTGCCCGAGGATTCTATTTTGTTTGCCTTTTGGATTCTAGCCAGACGGCCTGTGGTTTTGTTGAACATTTTCAGTACATCAGTTAACAAGTAAAGAATAAAACCTTCATTTCAAGTATTCCTCTTGCATCTGGGTTCTTCTCCTCCACAACACACCTGTGTTCCTAACAATATATATATATATATATATATATTTTTTTTTCTTTAATTACAGATGCATCCGTAATGAAATTCTGCATTGCCCCGGAGTAGTGTGACCATGCCCTTTTAATATCCGGGCTTCCCAGGCATGCTGGGATATTAAAAGGGCATGGTCCCATTCACGGGGGTAAATGCTTGTTTAACACTTTCACAAGAGGACTTTTCAGCTTATCTGCATACTTAAATAAACATGATTATAATTAATGGCGGCTTCAGTAATTAATACACACTCTGTTCACATTCCATGTAATAAGTACAAATATTTATAAATAAGTAAATTTAATTCACCCCTCTATTTCTTACAGGATGGGCCGAACCAGTCTCCTCCAATCAGTATAGGGGAATAATAGTAAGTATTTAGAGCATTCATGTTTAGTAAAAAGGAGAGGTGATTACAGGCATTTCTGAAGATCTCTAGAACAAATGGCTGTCAGCGTGGAGACTTTAAAATTCCAATAAGATTGTCTTGAACTTTTTATGGCAAGTAGGTGTAGGACCTGCATCCAAGGCTCCCTTGGCTATATCCCATTGTGAGCTGGGATGAGCGACAATAGAAGCCACAAGTAAAAGAATGAATGAAAGAGTACTTTGGCTCTTTTAAGCACACATCTAACTTGAACTAGTGGGAGAATTTTATGGATTCTTTAGGAGTCACCGCTTTGACTGCGCATGTATTCCTAAATAATGTCCTTGGTTCATCACATGTGAGCTCTGAGGCATCCAGCCAAAAAACACAGTGTGACAGGAAAAAACGAAGGAGAAAAAAAACCTCTGTTCACTAATTGCTCAAAAGTAGCTAATTGCTTCATATCACCAGCAGGCAGAGAGGAATGGCCCAATCAAAGCCTTGCTATTGTTTCCATGGGAAATGAAGATTATCCATTGAGAGCTTCAAAAGGGGAGGTTAGAGAGGAAACCAGGGCGAGAAAAATAAGCATGAGTCTTTCAGAGAAAACAACCTATAAATCAGGAAGCGCTGGAATCTAGACCAACTGCCAGTGGAAATCATCTTAGAAGACATGCTTTGAGAGAAAATAAGCAAAACTTGGTTCTTAAGTCAATAGTATTCAAGGACTTTTGTTCCAAAACTAACACAAATGAGTAAAAAAAACTAATGTATATTGCGCTCATATTTGAATTAATTTGCTGTGGAGTCCTGATTTCGCTGTTTTTTTTTTAGAAAGCTGATAAGTCCATCAGCGCAAAGAAGATGAGGCAGCAGATTTCTCCACGGTCCAACATCCATGTGTGGGTTTAACCTATCGATGTTGTTTGTTATTGTATTTTTAAAAATGTAAATATAAATAAATTTCTATTTATTATATGGATTCGTTGCGTTTTGTAAAAAAAAAAAAAATAGGGCTATGGAGTTATCGCATTTTGGGAAAAATTACCACATTTTAAAATAAATCTTTAAATATGAAAATTGGATTTAGATTTTCCTCAAGCCCCTTTTTTGTGCTAAAGAAAACAAGCTTTTATGCTAATTCATCAAAATGGAGATATGGCATTTTGCCGTGTTTCTTCAATAGTGTAACTGTAGCTTAGTTAAATTTGCTACACTCTTATTTGTGGCAATGTATTTTTGAGCGTGCCGTCCCAGTTTACTCAATTCATTCATTCTCCAAACTGTTTATTCCCTCTTTGGGGTCACAGTGGTCTGCCGGTGCCTATCTCCAATGCATAATGGGCGAGAGGTGGCAGTACACCCTGGACAGGTCGCCAGTTCATCGCAGGGCAGTGTTGTATATATCAGAATCAAATCCCTGTCCTCTTCTGGTCTCCCGGCCGCCTCCCTCTTACCCCAAATCCCAGCCTGCCGCTGGAGGGCAGTGTGGGTGGCACCCCGTGCTGTGGGAGGGCCGCCCCGTGCTGTCGGGGGGGCCTACCTGGCTGCTGCGGGACGTTCTATTTTCTGCACTCTCTGTTGTTTAGGAACAAAACTGTATGTTTTATAAAAGAGAAAATAGCACAAAATGAAAGAGGACCAAAATCTCTTCCACCTTCATATAATCATTGTGTGTAAAGGTGAAAGTTTAGTTAAGAAAAGGAAGAAAGTTTCAACAAGACTTAATTTTGCGCCTCTAGGGCCTCATTGAAAAGACTTGGGCAATTTTTTTTAGGAAAACCATGAATAAAGTCTGTTTAAGTGCAATAAAAATGTAAAAAAATAAAAAAATAAACTCCCTTCACTGAGCTTTACCTTACTCTCATTATCCTGAAAAGACTTTATAGTGTACATATAGTGTCCGGAACATCTTGATTGTTCACTACCAGTTTAATTCTGTCTGAATTAAATCATTCTATTCAGTCAGAGAAATACATTTCAAAAGTCATGTTTGGAGTGAAGCTTTTGAATGAGTGTAGTATTGGATCAACAAACAACCAGTGCAGGTGGTTTGCACTTGGATTGGTAAATATGCAAATTGTCACACCCTGGAGAACAAAAAAAAGTGACGTGATTTTTTTGGTTGACCGTCCTTTTAATGTCTAGATTCTTGTGTGTTCCCATTTCACCCTGAGTATTGTTTTTAGAAAGTGAGCTGGCCCTCCCCCAGTAAAAAGGGCCCCATTTAGGCCAGGAGCAGAAAAACATTGAAGCCTAGAGACTGGAGCTGTCAGGAACTCTGCCTCTAATGAGCATCAACTCAACTGCAAATCCCACCGACTGAGTCATTATGTAAGGTACCAAAAAATGGATACATTCAGACAGAAGAAACGAAAAATAACATAGTGACAGCGAATGAACACAATGCATATGCTGTAATCATGCAAAGCATTCAACCATCCTACATAGACACTGTGTAAAAGATACTACAATGACCAAACCTATACTAAATATACAAGTCATTTTAAAGTGATTTGTAAAAGCAGAGAATAAAATTCTGTCCCACATTGAGCTACTTGTTGTCTTTTGCTAAACTCACCCCAATGTGAGAGCTCAGCCAATCACAATTGAATTTCAGACAGCACTTAGACAATATTGGCATGCTGTTCCAGCTATACATAAGAACATTTTGAACTATTTATTTTAGGAGATACTAGAGTGTATTTTGGTGTAGAGTCTGTTGTAGAACATGGCTTTTAGTGCTGAATAAAATGTTGGTTGGTGTCCCAAAGTGACCGAATATGAGCCAGGATAGTGGTGTACTGAATAGAGGTTTATTGATTACACAAGGTAATACAACAATAAATGGCTTGCCAAAAGTAGAGTCCGCAATCCAGATACCAGTTTGTTCACTGCAAGACCCACAGAGGTATTGCTGGGGCTTGCTTGAGCAGACTTGCTTGTGGCTTGCTTTCAGGTGAGTGTTCAGCCGTTAAGTATTCCAGGATGTGTATACACCACCAGCAGAGGGCGAGTGAGCACAACAGCTCGCTACCTGGATAAAACACACCATGTAAATCTCTTTGGGATTTGGAGAGTGAACAAGAGACAGGTAAGTAGTAGCAGGTAAACTCAATGAGCAATTCGGGAAGAATGCCAACAAGGGAGTCCAGGAAGTAAACATAAGGAGGGAGGTCATTGACGATGGACACTGGGCTTCTGGGAGTTGGAGTATTTATGGAGGGTGGTGATGTCTCTTGGCTGGCTTGGGAACGCCTCGGGGTTCCCCCGGAAGAGCTGGAGGAAGTGTCTGGGGTGAGGGAGGTCTGGGCATCCCTGCTTAGACTTCTGCTCCCGCGACCCGGCCCCGGATAAGCGGAAGAAGATGGATGGATGGATGGGAGGTCATTGATGATGGACACTGGGCTTCTGGGAGTTGGAGTATTTATGGAGGGTGGTGATTGGCAGACAAGGTAAGTGCTTGCAGGTGAGTTGAATTAAGATTGCGAGAGGGATTGCAGACTCTGACAGTTGGATCATTCCTCATAGGACTCAGTCTGACTTCACTTGAGTGGCAGTTGAAGGCGGGGCGGTAGACTACCCCAAGTTTGGTTCCAGGAACCAGGCTGGAAAAAAATGTGATGCAATGAATGGCAGATGGTGTGGATCGGGCATCGCCAAGAAGATGGTGCCCATACATAGCTATGGGGTACTACTGATGGGGTACTACTACACACTACTCATGCATGTAGTGTGATTACGCCCCACTTAAACTTTTATTTTCATTCCTCCAAACCATGCTTCGTGCTACACCAGCGAAATGTACACAAAATATAGTAGAATTTGACCCCATGTTATGCCAATGGTAAAATTCCCAGCAGTCTCAGCGATATCCCAGTGTTCTATAAGTGGTAGCAGTCTGAAAAGATACAACAAAGTCAGAAGAGTTTGGATGTCTTGGCAAATAGCTAGAATGGTCTAGAAGGAGATGCGTTTGAATGATTTTTTTTTCAAAGCAAAAGACCAAATACAATACGTTGACTTTTACAATATTAACTCTTGCCTCCTGAAATTAGTTCAGCTATTCCAGCTACATTAAGCTCTGTTCTTTCATCAGCACAGTGCCTTCATTGGGCAAGCTTTCTTTTTAATAGCTTTTGTGTTTCTGCGTGAGATATTCTGCAAGGGGTGCTGGTTATCAAGGAGACAAAATATTGAAAAACGTTTATTTAACCTTTCTGAACCTCTCTTTACAATGTGACATATTTAGTTATTTTTGGGAGCTGACAACAAATCCTAAACCTTCAGATAGTGTTTGCGTATGCTGTCAGGCACAGGAAGCACTCGGTCAGTTTTAAAGCCATTAAGTTGCATAGGGCTTTCTCTCTGTCTTATTAGTATGCTCTACAGTGGCCTGTTTGTCTTATGCAATCAAGACTGTAGGAAATCCTTTGTTTGGAGCTAAATTTACTCAAATGCGGAAAGAAGGGTTCTTTTAAGAATTTATTTTTACACTTTCTTTTTTGCGTATTATGCTCGGCTCACAATTTCTGCATTTCAACCTCTGTGGTCCACGTCAAATGTCATGGTATCAGAAAAGGTCAGGAATGGCAGAAACGACGTCGAAAAGTGGTGTAGAAGGAGTTCATCAAAAAGATAAATTTACCATACTTTTCACATTCCTGTCACTCAACACTATCATTAACACACTGTATCTTTTGTATGCTCACATTGTTGCCATGACCACTATCTCTGCAGAGGCAACAAAACAGGAGGTTTAGGGTGGATGCCATTACTTTCATAAGAAACCAATTTGGAGGAGGACTGAGAGTTGACCCAGACTGACAATGGTAATCTATGATCCGCCATTCAGTAATTGTGTTAAATTATCAAATCTGAGATTTGTGAAAAAATTGTAAAAATGAAGTGTTGAACATTAAAACACATTTTTTGCTTGTGGAATCAATTGAACTTGTCAACTTTAGAAATTCTGCAATAAAAACACAACATGCTTTTTTTCATGTGTTTTGCTCTTGTGACCAGAAGCTCGAGAGGGAAGCTGTGATTGAGAGTTTATAGACGATTTATTTCACAAAAGGCATCCCTCCTATTTTTCTGAAAAACATGAATATTAGGAATAACAAGAGGATTTTGTTTTTGGGTATACTATCCCTTTAAGCTTTCACGCTTTAGTCGTGTCTGGATCCTTTGCTTCATTCACTCTGATGACAATGAATTCATTGATATTCTCAGTAGCACTCTAACGTAGTTTGCAAAAGTCCTTCTTTCACTGTCTAATGAGGTTTCTCTGAGGAAGTTACAAAAGATGAAAAAACGCTGAGCTGAGGCCGATCTGCTGCCAAAGTCTATTCCAAAAAGATCCAGAAATTCTACAAATACACTGTTCCTGTCTTGGACATCTAACTTTATCAGCTTTACTATGCTGGCATACTAAACCTAGAACTTACTCACTTGATTTTCAACTCCCTCAAAGAAATCTGTTTCTAAATATAGCCTCAAACTACACCAACAGTAATGTTTCTCATCTTGGCAAAGATGCTCTCAACAGGATTGACATGTAATTGTTATAACATACAACTCTGCTTCCTACCAAACTCACAATGTCCTGAATTTACTTACCTAATCACTGTCACCAAACTCCCTTATAAAAACTCCCGGACTGCCTCTCTGGCTTGCTTCTCCATCTGCTACGTCAGTTACTTACCTCAACCAGCTTACTGTGCCAACACCTGACCTCTCTTCCAGGCCAAAAGTGTTGCAAAGAGTGTCTTACCTCATCCAAAGCATTGAACTATTTAGATGCAGAGAGATATTTTAGTTCGTCCTTTAATTGGGCTCACCTACCAAACTAATTATCATATGTGTCTGAGAAAATACATTTTCTTATTAATTGAAGCAGGTACTCACCGGAATAACTCAAAACTTGCCACTTTTCCATATTAATTATAGCCATTTTACTACATGTTTGCCACTCGGCCTCAGTAAAGAGAGCATGACCTCACTGCAACATATCTAATTATGTTTTTTAATGAAAACATAGTCCATTTGGGGCGTTCAAAATGGTGTACATACATACTGATCACTGCACTGTGAACTAGCCTTTGATTGCTCCCTTCCCTCCCTTTCATCAGTTGCACCCAATATATCTGCTAAGCTGGTGATGCAGATCAGGAATACATTAGGAGTTTCTCAAAAGGTGGAATGCTCAGAGCAGGTTTCTTTTTCCTCACAGTTTTAATGGAGATTTCCCACTTCACCAACACCTGCTTCAGAAATAAAAACTTTAAAAATGAAATCAGACATGCCAGTATTTAGCCATTTCAGTCAGGCACTCTTCATGTATCAGTGCATCTATAAAATACGTATATGCTGTAGTTTTTCCACATTTGTAAAACTACAGAACGTTTCGTTTTTACATAAATATTTTACATAAATATGTGCAGCTCTCATGTAATTTGTTGATGCACCTTTTTCTGCAACTTACATTTATGCATTTAGCAAACAATTTTAGTTCAAAGTGACTTAGAGACTTGGAAAAAAAATCTATTTCTAACAAAGTGTTGAATTAAATGCTCACAGAGTAGATTATATGGGGTTCCAAATAAACAATTCTAACTCATCTAAATGAGAACTGGATGCTCTACTTTAAAGCAATATACATTTGCTTCATATTGATCACCAATGCTCAAGACGTGTCAATGGTATTTTTTTTTTTAATAGTGTGACTGCGCCATTAGAACCTGTACCACTACCAATGACTCCAACGACAATGACCTGATCAGCCAATCCTGATCTCCACATATCCTTTAAAGATCATTACCCAGCAAGATCATTCCCTGTCAAATTTCTTCCTGGACTTCCTCGCAAGTGCAGAGTACTGCTTGAGTTTACCTACATTTCCTAATCACCTGTGTTTTCTTTCAATCTCCAGACCTAGTTCATGCCTGGTGGTGCATGCTCACCAGCGTATACACACCTTACAGTGTCATTCTCACCTCAAGACCTCTGTCTTTTCCCTGAGAGACACTTTCTATCCTGGCACCTGAGAAAACTACTTCAGCGCCTGCGTATTTACTGCATATTTACCTCAAGACCTCAGTCTGCTCCACCCCCGAGACGCTACTGCTCCTGTGAAAGCAATAAAATGAAGTCCATCAACTAGTTTCCTGAGTAGCACTTCTAGTCTTGACTCATGGACGTGGCTGGTATACTAGATCATTGATTACCATAGCTTCACTGTCATTGACAAACATTCTCTACCTTGTTTAACTGTGCTATATCTTAAAAAACTTGTTATATCTTCTGTTGTCATCCATATTTGTGTGTACCGTCACGGCAAACATAACAGCATGCAAGTGATCTTGAAAAGTTGGGACCACAATTGGGGCTAATGGATTGGTAACAACAATGACTGCAAGTGCTTTTGAAAGTAGAGAAGGTGCTGATCCTGTGACATGTTCATCAGCAATTTAAACTTCAAAAGGGCTGTAATGGGGAGACAGTGGTTTAAGACGAAAAGAGGAGTGATATAGGCTCTCCCCATGTAAACCTGTCAAGCTGTTAAGTTTGGTATCATGTGTAGGGGTCTGAATGCATAAGAAGGAGAGAAATATAGTAATCTAGTCTAGATTTGACCACTAGTTGAGTTGAATGCCTGTTAGGAGATGGTTTATCTTTCTGATGCCAAATAGAGAAAATGTGCATGATCAAATGCTTTTAACGATGTTCTCTTTGAATGTTCGTAGCTTATCAGTGATAAGCAACTTGGCCTTCATCCATGTCTCTTATGTCGGTCATAACCATAAAGTCATCAGGATGAAAAGACAGGTGGAGTTGAGTGTTGTCAGCATAACAATAGTGAGGGAAGCTGTGCCTGTGGATGATAAGACTCAAGGAAATGGTGTAGGTTAAGAGGAGAAGAGGACCAATAACTGAACCTTGTGGAACTCATGTGAGCAACTGGTTGGTCTTTGACACCTTGCCTCATCAGCCAACTCTGAAAGATCTGGCAGTGAGAAGGGACAAGAAGAAAGGTTTTTGTTGGGTTGGCTGAATGGATAAATGTAGAGAGTGAACAAGGAGAGAAGCAGTGTTGTCTAAAATGCTTAACGAAGTCATCAGCTATGAAAGAAGTTGTTAAGGGGGCAGAGAAGAAAGTCAAATGTTCTGAAGAGCTTATGAGTCTTCACGTGGTAAAGTTCCTAGCTTCATGATGCCATAAGTTACACATGTTTATTTCTCAATCCCTCTGATCTCTCTGGGCTCTAATTAGGCCACATAAGGACCTCCAGAAAGGTCTGAAAGCTACTCATTTAAAATTTTGTATTTGTGCTTCGGGTAATTTGTCCTGCTGAATGAAGCCTTGTCCACGCGTTCGGGGTTTTTTTTTTGAAAAGTGACATTGTTCTGCATGGTAATGAAGTTCGTCCAACAGCATTGTTTTCATTTGCATGTAACTGGAAATTTTAGAAAGTGGCTGTCAATGTGCTTCATTTTAAAAGTGTTGATTTGAATATTGCCGTGTGGACAGCCAAAACGTATATTCCAGGTTGTGGGAGGTGGGGTTTGTGATGTGCCACAGCCTGTGCAGCTCTTTCAGTATGGTAGAGGTTAGTAGAATGCAGAAATTCTTCTGGGATGTTTTCCTTTCTTTGGAAGGAACACTGGAGCTCTAACAATTAGGTTCTTGGTAACCTTTTTGAGCTTTCACACCTGACTTGTTTAGTTCAATTCAGTTGAACTAGAGTCCGTTTTCCCTTTTAAATTGAGTCGGTTTGGGCAGGTGAGAAACAACAACAGAACTTTAGACTGCACCAAAAGCGGTCTTAAAAAGCCGTTCAAGACCTGCTCGACCAGGTGGTCTCGGTACAAATCCACACAAACTCATGATCAACATGATCAAATTCTGATCCAAACTAACAAGCTTTTGGAATGAATAACGTCACCGTACTCGCTTGTGCGTGGCATTATGGGTTGGTGCTTGTCTGTTTAAATGGTAGTGTTGTTGAGGTGAACTTGGAGTAGTTTGTAATCCGAGCATAGTATGCATTGTGCATCATAAGCGATTAATACAAATTATAACCTAAAAGATGCCAAGGGTCAAAATTAAGCAGCAAAGTCTCCTTTTTAATCGCATTGTCCCAGTCTTCAGGTGTTGTTTACTTCCGTGTGCAAATTCATTCTAACCAATTGAAATCATTCTAACCAATCGAGGAAACATGTACGAAGACGTATGTTGTCAATGAGTGGCCCGTATGATGTCACATGGCTTTGTTTTCAGCTGGCTCGGACCAGATTGAGTATGGTGGGCTAAATCTGCAGATGATTGCAAAAATGTATCATTGGATTTTACCAATTTAAACGAACTAGAGGTGGACTAGCACCCTTAGACCCATCCTCCCCTGTCCACTTACTTTACACAAACAGTGAGCTGTAGGGAGTCCCGGGAGGTCATTTATGGATAGTGGAGGCTATGGTTGGTGACCTTTAAAGCGTATCATTTTTTAGTCTTTTCCCTAATTCCCTAATTTACATATACATCTTTTTCCAAATCTATAGAGTGATTTTAAAAAAAAAACTACAAAGGAGTGAGAATAACAGTTAAAACGGATGATTTTACACCAACCTCTTCATAATCAAAATGTCCAAATGACGATTGGCTTTAACTAAGCAAATTTTCACCTTTGATCAAAAAGGTCTAAATTGATGAAAGCTGTGCTGCACCAAAAGTCAGTTTTATAGCTTCATAGTCATTTTATCATCCTTTGAAGAATAAAAAAAATGTATAAAGCTAATAATTTCCATATTAGTTTGTTTTCAATTATTTTGCTAGAATACATTGAACAGAAAAGTGAATGTTAATTAAACTGAATCCATAGAAGATTCTTTAAAGATCATGAGTCAGATTTAGTTTAAATACAACACATTTTAGTACACTCAGGAAAAGGCGTTGCCACATAAATCTGACAGATGCATCATTCTTTCAGCTCTCACAATGAGTGTTTACATAAATGTAACAATAAACACAAAATTGGCACCACAGAGTCCAGGTCGTCACATTCGTTGCATACACAGATCCGTGTTTTTTTATTTTTGTGTGTGCATTCTTTAAAATATTTTTCTTGAGAGAATAGAGTTTACATTCATAGGAAATAATAGAAATGCTCTAAAGATATGTTTGAGATGTGATGAGGATGAAACATATTGTTTCAAGGAAGAGGGCTCAAAATGTCAGATTTACGATGTTGGTATTGGACCAATATACCGGTAGTTAAATTACGAAAGATAGACTTTATGTTGCTATTTTAATCCAACAAAAATAGACACATTCCATTGCCAAATTATAAATAAATCAATGATGACTCTCACCCACCTACAAAAATTCTATTCATAGTGTTACATTAAGACTATTGTTGTCAATGATGTGGACTTAAATAAACCCAGCGTTAACTATAACTTGGTTCAATCATTTGGTTTTACACACTTCATCACTGATATTCGACTCACATAATGCTACATTTAACACTGGTGCAGGGTTTATATAGGTATACATCAGCACTGTTAATTTTTTTAAATGTTAGGAAAATGCAATTTATTGTGTGACAAAAACAAAACCACAAAATTTCTTTTATGGCTTTTTTTTTGCTGGTTGTTGACAATTCTGACAATCATATTTTTGAACATGAATGATCAGGTTTGAAGGAGTGGTTAGTATTCCTATGTTTAAAATATTTACATTTGTGATAATGAACCAAAGATAAAGCATTTGTCTTTAACTGAACTGGGAACATATTGTTTGGAGACATTCTCACACTGCGCCGAAGAGAATACAACATTTGGATGCCAACAAAAACAGACTCCCATTCAATCCCCAAGAGTTCTACATAGTAGATGTTACTAATGGCTGCCGAATTCCAGAAATCCTACCCACACACGACATGATTCTAACATGTCTCACACCCACTCATACAATGTGTCACAACACAATGCATGGAAGTTGTGCACATGCAACCGAGTCCCTCAAATGTGTCTCACCGAAGTCTATCTGCTTTTCAAATCAGCTACATGTCACACATTCTGAGATTTTCAGGAAATTCAGTGTCCCCTATAAAAATGCACAGTGCACATAACCAATTAACCACTAGCTATAATCCTGTGACATCTTGCCTTTTTTGCAAAATGTATTTGCAAACAATATAAACCCAGCTGAGCTGAAGAAATTTTGGTCAGAATATTGAAGACAGTGGGTGATAATCCATTACTGGAGGATGTTCAGAACCAACAGGTCCATGGTCAAATTTAGAACATGAATATACTTTTCTTACCGGGGATTAGACAATTTTTCTTCTGCTTTAACTTTGAGCCATTTTAACATGCGCGTGAATGGGAATCTGTTTAATAATCACGCTGTCTTAAAATAAGCTCGCTGTCTAATTTTTTTCCACCTCTTATCACATAATGACTATATATCTCTGTAGTTTGTGACAAGTTTCTAGTGTGATGCCTTGTGTACACAGTGTTCTCCAAGCAGGGCTCCCAACCAGCCCATCGTGTCTTGTGTGGAATTACCCCGTGAACCTTTTTTCAGGAATCTGTGGTGGAAGAGGATGGTCACCTCACCAAGTCTACCAAAGAATGACAAAAGAAACTTGCTAAGCATGGATCCAGCAAAGAAGGAACTTCTTCATTCTGCACTTCAGAAAAATGATGCCATCCTGGGGAGGATGTAGGAGCTTTTTGTAGTTACCAAATGGTGGAGAATCAGGTAGCTGATCCCTTTGATCCAGTGGACTGCAACAGATGCAGATACTTCAAGAGGGTTCCCAAGTCCCCTTTGTGAAGATAGTGTAAACAATCCACATACGTATGCCAGTGCACTGCAGATTATTCCTAATGCTGTGTTTGGTGATATCCCTTAATTTAGTCCTCAAACCGCTCACATGCATTGGGAGGAGGAGAAAATTTGTACACTTTTCAAAGACAAAATGGTAAAGGTATTTGAGAGCTCTATTTGCAGCTGGAGAAAGGAAAACTGTCCAACTCAGCAAAGCTTTTACTCTCCTATGTGGTGGCTTTTAAGTGGGACAGGACATGGTAAAAAAATAAAATAAAATACAAAAATAAAAAATGTTGATTACTTTCTCAAATAAATCGTTCTGTCGGCCACTGGGTGATTCACTCACCCTGCTCCAGTGATGGTAAATTTTTTAAATTAAGAAGGATTTCTTTTTTGAATTTTAAATTTGCAGGTTCATGATTTACAATGTTTGGGATTCTCTTACTTAAACCAAGTTTAAGACCAACTTTTCAGCTTTTTAGGTTCACATAGTTCTACTGAAGCCTGGGTTCTTATAGAGAAAAATATGGAGTACTTGTAAGGTTCACTTACCCATCTAATGGTGCTTTTATCAAAGGATTTTAGCAATGGCACAACTCAGCCTGATGTGGCTCAGGCATTCACTAGACACTTTGTAGTTCCACTGACTTCCAGTATCATCTGTTTAAATGTGCTACATTTTTATGACAAAAAATGTAAGGTTACCATTGTTTTCTGCAGGCTATTCTAAAACGTTATATATATATATATATATATATATATATATATATATATATATATATATATATATATATATATATATATATATATATATATATATATATAACGTTTTACTATATATATAACGTTAAACTATATATATATAGTTTATATATTTTGGTTCAAAAGTTTGCAGACCCCAAGACCCCTTCTCTAAACAAAGACTGGATGTGTGCCTGTGAAACTGAATTTAAACCTGAACTCAACTGGAAAAATCTTGTAAAGACAAGTATTTTGACAGCTTGTGCTTTGCAGCACCATCTGTTTGTCGAAGAAGTGATATACAATAGAGGGAAGTGGCTTCAGATTGCTTCCTTCCCATGAAAACCTCTTGATGGTGAAAGAGGAGTATCGATTCTCTCTCGAGTGATTCTTTCTGACATTCTTGTCTTCTATTTCTGGTGTCAAGTCATTAACTCCAGCTCTCTTTGACTGAATTTTCCCATCACTAGTCTTTAATGATCTGAATGTTTTCAAGCTGTTTTATAATATGTCTAACGTTTCCAAGAGAGTGTGAGGATTCGCTAAATAAAGGGGGCAATGCTTCTGAGAATGAATAAAAGATTTGTGAAAAAAAGTTAGATATACTCTCACTAGTGTCCAACAAGAATTCATTTCATTAAACCAATATAAAATCAAGTGCTGACACTACAGCATCCCATCTTGTGTAACCAATGATGATTATCCTTCTTCTAATAGTAGCTAGGTCACATGTCTATCACCCTTATACAGCAATGCTAATTTTCGATTGGCTGTTTGTGCAGGTTTGTTTATTAATGTGATTGGTTGAAGGGGATGATCGACCCAGTGATTCTTCTGCTGTTGATAGTAGATAGTGGTATAAATTGGTGTGCTTATCATAATATTAGTGTGAGAAATAATATAAAGGTCGCACAGGACTGCAAAATCAAACCGGATAAAAAAGCGACTAACAGGTCTGACAGATATTCAGGGTGGGAGTAGCACAAATAAACAGTCAGACTAGAAACGGGAGGTTGGCACCCTTGAGTCAATGACACTACTCCTCAAGAGACAGGTGGGTAGCCAAGAACTAGAGCATCGTAAATTTACTCTCCCAGTGAAAAGTGGAAGGAGTAGAATGATTGAACCTCCCCATCGCCTTCTGTGCACTGTGACAGGACGGCCTCCTTTCCCGTAGTGGGGGATTAAGTATTGGTAAAAGTTGGCAAACAGAAGAAAATGTCTTAATGTTGTGACAAGGAAGGGCAGAGGCGGTGATGAGGCTTAAGGGCAGAACCAGATACTCGAAGTGACCTCGAGGTGTGTTAAAGGGAGTTTCGAATGCCGATGAGATGGTTTGCATTACGCAGGTCTAATTTGGTGAAATATTTAGCCCTGTTAGGAATTCAGCACCCGTTAAGTGCTTTATTTTCATAGCGTTTAACCCTTGACAATTGATACATGGGCGGAGTGAGCCATCCTTCTTTTTGACGAAGAACTCGGCTCAAGCCGGAGACAACAATGATATCGGTTAAGAGACCAGTAGAAATATCCTCAGAGGTGAAGGACAGGCACCCACTAGGAGATCGACCGAGGAGTAAATCAATATGACAATCGTAGAGACTGTGAGGGGGCAGTGATAAGATTTGGGACAGAAGAGACCGCAGACAAAATACACAAAGAATGGCATTTTAGACTCCAGGTAGTAATGGAACTGGTCTCCTAATTAATTTGAGGATTATGTCATTTGTTTTAGGATTGATTTAAAAATGATTGTATTTGTTTTTAAATCACTTCATGGTCTAGCCCAGAATTTCTTAAAGTTTTTGACACTGGGGCCCAGTTTTCCCCGTACAACGTAATTCAAGGCCCATTCAAATAACTTTTGTTAATTTAAATTGATCCACAACTTATTTGATTTGTGTTTAATAATTAAATTAAATCATTTTATGTTTTAAATCTTAGGTCTTCATGTCTAAGGTAGAATCTTTATCTTCGTATAAATTTAGCCTTTGAAGGGACTGGCACAACTTTTTTCTTCTTTTTTTTGTTTTGAAAACTTCTCTGTGTCTTCTGCGGCTGCTTTCTTCACACTTGGAATCAGAATCTACCGTTTATTCTATAAAAAGTAGCATCAGAGAACAATTGCCAGACTAGAATGTCAACGGCACTCTCTGCTGTGAGTCAGAGGACAGAAAATAAAAATCATCGGTCTGCGGTAAGACTCCAAGACAAGTTGGAGTCTAAGAAACTATTTGGTCGTGCGGCTGTCCAAAGGCTCTTTTATTAAACTCTGTTCAGAACAGATTCAGAACAGATTTTTTTTCGCGGCCCACTAGTTGGCGCTCGTGGACTGAGATTGGGCCGTGGCCCAATGGCTAAGAATCACTGGTCTAGCCCCTTGGTATATGTCCAGTCTCTTTTGGTCGTCCCAAAAACTCTGAAAAACTCAGAGGTGCCTTTGCACCCAAAACAGATTGATTCTTTTAGCTTTTTAAGTCATCGCTTAAAATCTTTTAACTATGACTTTTAATTCTGTTTGAGATGTTCACTCCCATTGTTTTAATTGTTGTTCCTCCTGTTTGGTGTTTACTGTTTTTATTCCGTGTGCTTTATCAAATGTATCTATTTTATTACAATATTATTTACTCTTATTAGCTGTGTACAGCTCTTTGGCAAACTTTGTTGTTCTTTTAAAGAGCTCTATAAATAAAGCTGAATTGAATTGAATTATTTTCTCTGATAACAGAAGAACGTGTCCACTGAGAGCTTGATGGTGCAACAAGAAATTAAAAGTTTTTTACCAAGAGAATAACACAGAAGAGTGATGAGTCTAGGTCTAAAACAAGGCCACTCAGAGCCGAAAGTTGATGAAAAAACTAAGGCGAACCGTAATGATTAGAGTTCAGCCACACCAACCAGAGCTTCAACAATTTTGAGACACTTTATTGGAGCCGTGCTTGACTGAACTCTCCATAACAAACATTTCTTTGAGCATGAGAGCCAATGTCTGTGACAGCACATTTTTTCCGGTGCTTCTAAGCATTAAATGTAATCCCAAACAGTGCTGACTTAGATGTGTCACCATTGCAGAAAGACCTGAATAAGCTTTTTGAAAAAGCATGAAAGACAGATGAAAATACTTTTTCAGGGACTTTGGCCAAACCAGCAAGAGGTGCTGAAGCAACGTCTTAGAGTCTATACACAGGAATGGCACTAATAATAGAATATTGTTTCTTGATTGAAATCCCAAGTTATAATTGGCAGACAAACTGTACCGGAGAGCCAGATAAACATCGAAAACTTGACATGAACGAAACAGGTTTTTCAATGAACATCTTATTTGGAGAAACTACATTTAAATCAGATAAAGACTATCTATCCCATCCACTTCTTTGTTCAATATGTAAATGGAAATCAATCGAGCTTTGAACCATCCTACATGAGACATGAGTGGCCCACAGTTAAATCAAATAAGCTTGGGACCATAAAAATTACTTTTCAAGTAGTAAAATAAAATCTATTTGGTATGTTTGAGTCTTAGTGGTAAAGTCAAGAAATCTAGGACAACGGTACATGTGAAACCAGTGAGTATCGAGACCAAAACCAAATGAAGACCTTCTAAGACAGGACTTAGTCCATGACAGGTCGAGACCACAACATTACATAATATCTTGTCTCAGTTGAAAAGCAAAAGACATTGGTCTAGTTTTAATAGTGATAATTTTACATAGGGTCGGATGGTGGTGCATGCTAAGCTGGGAATTGCCAGATCTGGAGGAGTACAGTGAAAATAACCCAGGATAGTAACATCCTGCTTATTAGGAGGGGGTGGGGTGAACTTATAGCCAATGTGTGTAAAAAATAGGTTTAAGGTGACAAAATTCCTTTAAAGCTCGTTAAAACACATGAAAACTGTAGTTTATTCATCATAAAAGTATAGTTTTTGCCCAGTTCATGTAGTCTTTTTGCTTGAGAGAAATGCACCAGTCACCTCTGCTTAAACTAGCCTTTGATTTTAATCCTCAGGAAGAGTTGTTATTACCATGGGACTCAAAAACAAGAGACAGAGTGTGAGTGTTTGTCTCCGAATAATGAACTGAAAGAGGCTCTTGTGAATTTAATCCTTTTAGCAAAGGGGCACAGCAAGACCCCAATCCCATGAGACCATGCATGTGCATGAACACTTTCCACAAACAAATGAGGGGCAATAACTATGTTCGGAAAAGCTTGAAAATATATTTTTTCATCAATTTAACTTTAAATTTAAACCTAAAAATGATCTGTTAAAGTTAACTGTTAGACGCAGTTCCAAATTAGGTTTTTAATACACTGTACTCTGCAAGTTTCCTGCAGAAAAAAACATTTTAAACAAAGAAAACTTCACAAAATCATTTATTTTCATCAATGGAGTGAATGAGAGAATTCTCAATCACATCAGCATTATATGGTCTGTTTTAAACAGCAGCGATCCTTCTAGCTACTCTTGCACTGAGATTTGAAGAAACTTGGCTGTACGTTGTTCTAAACATCTGGTACGACTAACCACAGATCTTCTGTGGATGTTGGCTTTTGCTTCCTGTACTTGTTGTTCTTCTCTGGCTGCTGCAGAATTTTTTTGGGCCCAATCGTTTGACGGTACTGCAAGATAAAACAGCAATTGCATGCTACATGATTGCACCAATAATCTTTACCAAATCCCCAATTCCATTTGCCGAAATGCAGCCCCAAAGTTCATGAAACTTCCACCATGCTTCACTGTTGCCAGCAGACACTCATTACTGTACCATAACACCTTCTACTGCAGTAAAATATATGTAACTCACCAGTCCAGATCATCTGCTGCTCACCATGTGTTCAACCATACGTGAGTTGCTTGCCTTCGTTGCAACTTCTCCATGAAGAGCATGTCTGACCAGACTTCTCCAGACATTAGATGGGAATACCTGTATCCCACTGGTAATTTCCTTGACCACTGCGTCAATGATCTTCATGGTTCCATGTTTCTGTTGTTGTTTTTATATATAAATATATAAACTTCTTCTTCTTCTTTTCCTTTCGGCTGTTCCCAGTTTAGGGGTCGCCACAGCGAATCATCCTTTTCCACCTAACTCTGTCCTCAGTATCCTCTACTCTTGCACCAACTACCTTCATGTCCTCTTTCAGCACATCCATATATCTTGTCTTTGGTCTTCCTCTTGACCTCTTGCCTGGCATCTCCATCTCCAACATCCTTCTACCAATATAACCACTATCCCTCCTCTGCACATGTCCAAACCATCTCAACCTGGCCTTTCTGACTTTGTCTCTAAAACAACCAACCTGAGCTGTCCCTCTGATGTGCTCGTTCCTAATCTTGTCCATCCTCGTCACTCCTAAACTGAACCTCAACATCCCCATCTCTGCTACTTCCATCTCTGTCTCTTGTCTCTTCCTCACTGCCACAGTCTCCAACCCATACATCATAGTTGGTCTCACTACTGTTCTGTACACCTTTCCTTTGATTCTTGCTGACACTCTTCTGTCACACAACACCCCTGAAACTTTTCTCCACCCACTCCAACCTGCCTGCACCCGTCTCTTCACCTCTTTTCCACACTCCCCGTCACACTGGACTGTTGACCCCAAATACCTCAAACTCCTGCACCTTCTTGACCTCAGCCCCCTGTAACCTCACTGTTCTATTTCCCTCCCTCTCGCTCAAACACATGTATTCTGTCTTGCTGCGACTGACTTTCATTCCTCTTCTTTCTAGAGCTGACCTCCAACTTTCCAGGTTTTCCTCCACCTGCTCTCTGCTCTCACTACAAATCACAATGTCATCTGCAAACATCATTGTCCACGGAGATTCCTGCCTGACCTCATCTGTCAACCTGTCCATCACCATAGCAAATAAGAAGGGACTCAAAGCTGATCCTTGATGTAGCCCCACCTCCACTTTGAACTCCTTTGTCTGACCTACAGCACATCTCACTGCTGTCTTACTTCTCTCATACATATCCTGAACTATTCTGACGTACTTCTCTGCCACTCCTGACCTCCTCATACAGGACCATAGCTCCTCTCTCGGCACCCTGTCATACGCTTTTTCTAAATCCACAAAGACGCAGTGCAGCTCCTTCTGACCATCTCTGTACTTCTCCATTAACAATCTCAGAGCAAAAATTGCATCAGTAGTGCTCTTCCTGGGCATGAAGTCATACTGCTGTTCACAAATATCCACTTCCCTTCTTAACCTAGCTTCCACTACTCTTTCCCAAAGTTTCATTGTGTGGCTCATCAACTTTATGCCTCTGTAGTTGTTACAACTCTGCACATCACCTTTGTTCTTAAAGATTGGTACTAGGACACTTCTCCTCCATTCCTCAGGCATCTTCTCACTCTCTAAAATCCTGTTGAATAACCTAGACAGGAACTCCACTGCTGTCTCTCCTAGACACTTCCACACCTTTCCACTCTTCATTCTCCCCAGGGCCTTCCTCACCTCATCCTTTCTAATCTTTTCAACTTCCTGCTC
>SRMA01026573.1:25097-38935 GCA_007224835.1 Danionella cerebrum
TAAATGAGGAAGATCTAGAAAAAAAAAGATTCTGAACCAAATACTGTAGTAAAATATTTTATCAACTGTGTAAAAGTTAACAGCCAAACATGTAACATGAACAGACAGTAAACAGTAAAAGTAACAAAAAAAAGGCTGTAATGTTTTTTCTTTGCCCCCACTCATCACTCTAAAGTCCACCATTCGTTATCACCATTACTGTTCCAGTGCAACATTGTCACTACATTACTACTAATAGCTAGTAACATGGTCACTACATTACTAATAATAGCCAGTAACATTGTCACTACATTACTAATAACAGCCAGTAACATTGTCACTACATTACCAATAATAGCCAGTAACATTGTCACTACATTACTAATAATAGCCAGTAACATTGTCACTACATTACTAATAATAGCCAGTAACATTGTCACCACATTATTAATAATAGCCAGTAACATTGTCACCACATTACTAATAATAGCTAGTAACATTGTCACTACATTACTAATAACAGCTAGTAACATTGTCACCACATTACTAATAATAGCCAGTAACATTGTCACTACATTACTAATAATAGCCGGTAACATTGTCACTACATTACTAATAATAGCCAGTAACATTGTCACATTACTAATAATAGCCAGTAACATTGTCACTACATTACTAATAATAGCCAGTAACATTGTCACTGCATTACTAATATAAGCTAGTAACATTGTCACTACATTACTAATAATAGCCAGTAACATTGTCACTACATTACTAATAATAGCCAGTAACATTGTCACTACATTACTAATAATAGCCAGTAACATTGTCACTACATTACTAATAATAGCCAGTAACATTGACACTAAATTACTAATAATAGCTAGTAACATTGTCACTACATTACTAATAATAGCTAGTAACATTGTCACCACATTACTAATAAAAGCTAGTAACATTGTCACTGCATAACTAATAATAGCCAGTAACATTGTCACTACATTACTAATAATAGCTAGTAACATTGTCACTACATTACTAATAATAGCTAGTAACATTGTCACTACATTACTAATAATAGCTGGTAACATTGTCACTACATTACTAATAATAGCCAGTAACATTGTCACCACATTACTAATAATAGCCAGTAACATTGTCACCACATTACTAATAATAGCCAGTAACATTGTCACTACATTACTAATAATAGCTAGTAACATTGTCACCACATTGCTAATAATAGCTAGTAACATTGTCACTACATTACTAATAATAGCCAGTAACATTGTCACTACATTAGTAATAATAGCTATTAACATTGTCACTACATTACTAATAATAGCCAGTAACATTGTCACTACATTACTAATAATAGCTAGTAACATTCACTACATTACTAATAATAGCTAGTAACATTGTCACATTACTAATAATAGCCAGTAACATTGTCACTACATTACTAATAATAGCTAGTAACATTGTCACTACATTACTAATAATGGCTAGTAAGATTGCCCCCACATTAGTAATAATACAGTGGTTCTCAAACTTTTTTTGGTCGAGCCCCTCTTTAAACCTTTAAAAGAATCTGGGCACCCCCAGATGTAAAATAATAATTATTTAATAATTAATTAATAATTATTTTAATGTAAAATAAATGTAACTACTCCTTATTGTTAAATAACTCGTTATTTATAGCTTATTCAAGTGACAATTGGGTTGCATGGAAACAATTGTATGCTTGCTGTTTTAATATAAATCCTTTTGATTTTGGTCAGCTTATGAAAACCCACATAACTCCATTAATGAAGGATCAAACTGTCCAAGTTTGTGAAACTGTCCAAGTGAATGTTTAGCAGAAAAAAACCCTCACAGACTGAAGACGATGCAGATCGATCATCATCTTATCGTCAGGCTCAAGAAACATCGCAGATAAACTATTAGCTCCGCCCATTTCACATCTTGAAATGTATTTTAGCGTGAGAAATCGGGTTTGTAGTGTGAGAGATCACTCAAATGCGTTGAATGTGTGAGAAACAGCAGCTGAGCTCTGTAGTTTCACTCGTGAATATGGATGCGGAAGCCAAAGGCATTGTGGGAAATGTAGTTTTTTTCCCGTTTTCGTTACGACCGCGCTATGGCAGAGATGGGCGATGACGTCAGCGCGCAGCGGGTGTACAAATATGGCCGCGGCTTCGGCCTAGCTCCGGAGCTCTTACGCCTCTCATACGGCCGTGACCGGAATTCGCGGCGCTCTGCATTCGCTCGATAAGACGCATCAACTTTTCCCCCTCAGTTTTGGGGAAGAAAAAGTGCGTCTTATGAGCCGAAAAATACGGTAATTAACACTTTAGAATACTCTTCCTTAATTAACACAAAACAAAGCTGTAGTCACTACTATTGGTACCTACTAGGAAGTTAACTATTCAGTAAATACTGTAGTAACTACCCTTAACTAAGAGTAACTACTGAATATTCACATTACTCCTACTTAACTACTATTAAAGAATCAGTAACTACTCTTAACTCTATCAGTAACTATTGAATTTAGCTGTATCTCCTAAGTAACTATTGAATTTAGCTACTGACAGGAAAAATAATTGTTTTGAATTTGCAGCATTTTTATATTCTATCATAACCAATAACCACCAACCAATCAGCCCCATTATCACCAATTTCCCATAAAGCAGTCACCAGTCTGGTTCCTCACAGCCAATCCCAGAGTTCACAGAGGTTAAGAAATGTCCTATATAATATCTACAGAGACTAAATTTCTAAAATGTGACGGAAGAAATGTTCAAAATACCCACAGCAACATAATCTGAAAACAAAGCCAGGAACATGTTTTATTTCCTGCCACGAGCCTTCTTTTAAAAAGGTACATGTACAAATGTCTAAAATGCAAATTGTGATGAGAGCTTTCATTGTTGGAAAATGGTTACATGAAAGTGAAAACAGCACTAATGGATCCATGTTAAAGCTGTGAAAATATGGCGAAGAGTCCGAGTCCAATCTATCAGCATGTTTCCACATTAGGACACTTCTAACACGGAGTAGGTGTTTGGTCTAAAAACAAGGTTTCCACACCACTGCAGCGATAAAGGATTTCCAGGCGTCTGGCTAGTGAAGGTGCATGAGGAAAAAAATAAAAATATTATTTCTTGTTCCAGCTCTGACTTAAATCTGGCGGATAAGCAAGCGATCGAGTACTTATTTGACACAGTTATTTGAAAATTAATTGGTGAAAAAAAAGAAAAATGCATTAACTAAACAGCACCTATGCTGAAAATCATAGACGCTTCAAAGATTTCTAAGTTGGAGAAGTTCCAAAATCACTCGGAGATCAAATACTTATTGACCTCACTGTATATACACTCAATGGCCACTTTATTAGGTACACCAAAAAAAAATTCAGTCTATGAAATGTTTAATCATGTAATGGATTTGAGCCTGAACATGGTGGAAAATTAACAATAAATAAAAAAAAAACATGATTTTACATGATTCACCTCATTTCCAACCCCTTTGGTCCTTCAAGAACACCTGGGCACTCTCAATCACTACATGCCTCTGGATAAATCCCTGTCTGTGTTACTGTTTACAAGCTCCAGACACCATCACTATCCCTTTCTCACTGACTTCCATGTTTCCAAGTTCCCGTACTTCCTCATCGTGCTACCTCTACATCTCTTGAACTCAACTTATACATCTGCATTGTAGCATTTGGTGTATAATGTATACTGCCTGTGGTACCACTTCATGAACACTAGTTGGCAATGTTTCACTTCATTAGTCCAGAAACGCTTTGCTGGTGAAAAATTGGGTCTCAGGTCCTGGCATATCCATAAAAAGCCAAAATAAATGTAAATACTATACAAATACAGAAAATATAATAACTATAATTCTAATGAGGTATACAATTAAAAAAGCATGAATAAATGTAAATAAAAGAGCGATTGACAAAAAGGTGCAGGATATTGCACTTGTGCAGAGTCATGGAGTAAATCAAAGTGCAGATCAAACTGAGTGCTTTTATGGTGGTCTTGCTCTGAATGCTCCCCAGCAAGGTTTGGAAAGATGGTAAGGTTTGGAAAAGCCCATCTGCGGAGTGGTTGGAGTCCTTTAAAGCTTTTTCCCCATTGTTGGCTGTTATTGGAGCCCAGCTCCGCACAAACCAGAAAGCATTTATCCCCCTCTGCCAAAGGGTCAGCCACCCATTTCCCACTTAGTCTCTGGGCACATCACTTTCTGCTTTTCCCAGGAGGCCCTGTGATCCAAGTGTGGATTTTAGCTGCGGTGAGATGAGGTCAACAGATCTGTCTTACGGTTTGTGCCCATATTTGCAAAAAAAAAAACAAACAAAAAAAACATTTTGAATGTTAGGTATATTGGATCTATGTGGGCTTGATGAAGAACTATAAATTGGGCTTTACCCTAAAGAAAAACATGAAAATGCCAAAGAATCAAACCAGCAAACATCTTTTTAGAGAAGCAGATGCTCTAATTGCTTGTTGAAATGTTAATAAAATCTCAATCCTCATTTGTGGTGTAGTCCTAAAAAAATGGCGCTGTACTATTCATATAAAAGTCAGTATCATCTCATATAAAAGTGGGCAAAGACGTAACAAAAGTCAATGTTCCTTGACTGATTAGCAATCAATTAATTTATTTAATATAAATTACATTTTCATGTGTAACTTGTGCATTTTTAACTTATTGTGTACTCCAGAGGCTGGAGAATTTGTCAAATTATATTGAGAATAACGTTCACAATTAAATAAGCCATAAAAAAAAATAAAATTATTCCACATATGTAACGTTAAGTTACTTTAAAATCCTCTAACAACTGAGTGAATGCAAAGGTAACATTAATGTTCAGGAGAATTCTTTTCATGTAATGATGGAATTCAAACAAAAATGCAGCAAATTAAGCAGCAGGTAAAAAAAAAAAAAAAAGATGCTAGTCAGTTAAAGGGGATGATGCGGATGCCTAGTAAGGGCGTCACTGGGTAGGAAATTGTAGAATTCAAACAGAAATGCACCAAATGCAACAAATTAAGCAAATAAAATAAAAAAAAACACTTATTTGTCAGTTAAAGGGGACACAGATACACGTGAATTGGGGAAGTCTAATCAGTATACTGAGGGTAAACACAATTATTGATCATCAGAAGTCTTAATTCCCAAACAGCCCCGGAAAAAAGTAGGCATAAGGAGCATATGTGTGTGTATGGCCCCGATTACACCACTAATCCTCATCCTTTCTCGCTGTTTGGTCATTTTCTGCTACTGCCCCTTCCACTACCGTTAGCACAGAACACGCTTTTTGCAGCTCATCCAAGAGCTTTGGATCGTTTTACACAATTCACACAATGTCAAGGGCATGGAGGAGAAACCAAGAAACCGGTCTGTAGATGCTCAGATCCAGGTCTGGGTGGAGAACACACAGAAGAACATCTGTCATCAGGAGCATGCCTCAATGTTGTGATGCTTACCCGCATCCATGTGGAGGCAACTTACACAACCAAGCTTCATTTAGTTTAGTCTTGGGGAATTTCCATAGAAATGTTTTTAATTTTGAGTATTTTTCAGAATCCAAACCAAAAATTGATCATTTTAATCTTGATGTGTTGACTGTTTTTAACTAGAAGATTTAATTTGTACTGATCTAAAAAGTCTCTTTTCTTTTGTTGTATCTTTGTTGTTTTTATGCTTGTGGTTTTGTGAGGGGCACGAGCAGAACACTTCAGGATGGATCTTTAGATCCTTTGTTGTACTGTAGTGGAGCCTAGTGGAAAACCTCCAGCATTACAATGAACACATTGTGGATTTAAAGATGGAAATAAACAGATTTGATTTATGAATTATGCTATAAACAATAGTTTGGACCACGGATTATTTTATATTATTCTCAGAAGAATCAACACTTATCATTTGAAAGTAAATATTTAACTAAATGAGTTTGTCTTAATAAACAAAAACATTCCTTGCATTTCAATGTAAGGTTAGTTCTCTGCACAGTGGCCAAAAATGTAACCTTCCTAAAAACAAAATTTTGTTTGTTTTGACAGTTTGCATGAAAACTAGTTATTTGTATTTAAATATATCATAATGAGTTTCTTATAATGTTAGAGCAATCAGCTTTACAATTTAATGTTTTCTTTGAAAAATCTAGAAATCCATGACCATCACACCCATCAAACACCGTAAAATGAACAAGAATACAACAATAAAACATTCACTCATTCATTTTCCAACCCGCTTATTCCCTTTTTGGGGTCACGGGGGTCTGTCTCCGGTGCGGACATTGGGAGAAAGGTGGAGGTACACCCTGGACAGCACAATACAACATAACAAGTCCCAAACTTTCACCTCATCAACACAGTTTTCTTAAAAAGAAGGCAGAATATTCTAAAAAAAATTCTACTTCACTATCTACTTCCATCCCCATAATTTTTCGCACAAAAAAACCTCGCTGGAATCGCCAAGATGCACATAAAATTTAGCATAAACAAATTATGCGCACAATTGAGTAAAAAAAAATGTGCATAAACTACGAAGGAAACACATTTAGCGATTTAATGATTAATACATAGTCTTCTCATAGGATAGTTAATAATTAAAATACAGATGAGTCATATAGGAAAGAAATATGATACATCCTGAACAGTTTTACCCACGATTAAATGTAACAGGTAATAAAATTGCATGTAAATCTCTGAAAATATCATATTAGTTACATTCTGTGCATCATGGCCGTTTAAAGGGGTCAGGATATGTTGAGGCTTTTAGTGGCTTTTACACTGAATGATTTATAAAAGTAGTTTGAGTCAAAAATCCAAATAAAAACATGGTTTCTTTTAAAAACTCTTTTTATCACACCACTGACGAAGTCTTGGTTATGTCTAGGCTGGACGAGAAAGGCCCGACTTCGGAGGTGATGCACTATCCACAAGCATCTGGTGATATCTGGAAAAATCGAGCAAACAGAGTCAAAAAGACAGAACTAGCAACACACAGATGTGTAACGTCAATTTGGTGACTCCATCATGGGATGCAACTGTGGTGAAAAGGGCGTTTCAAGGCAGCTACCTGATAAATATATTTGGCACAACCTGTTGTCATGACACAGTTACATTTTTGACCATGGTTCAAATCACGGAACAAAATAAAAACAAGACGATTTATTTAATCGATAATTAAATTGTTTATTAAACTTATGTTAAAGTCTGTCAATACTTAAATGCGTTAAGGGAGGCCACGGCTTCGGCCTAGCTCATGAGCCGTCGGCCATATTTGTACACCCGGCGGTGCGCGCTGACGTCATCGCCGGTCTCTGCTCATCGATCCTACCATAGCGCAGATCGTAAGGAGCAGGTAAGCAGCTGCATTGTGCCAGCTATTATTACTAATGTGGGGGCAATGTTGCACTGGAACAGTGATGGTGATAAAAAATGGTGGACTTTAGAATGATGAGTGGGGGCAAAGAAAAAACTTACCGGTATGTTTGTCTTGTTGTTTTTTTTACTGATCTAAAATACGGTAGGTCCGATCTGTGACTCCTGATCCGTGGAACGATCTGAACGGTGACTTTACTGACTGTTCATGCTACATGTTTGGCATATAATTGTTCTTAAACTGCTGTTAACTTTTACACAGTTTATATAAAATATTTTATTACAGTATTTGGTTCAGAATCTTTTTTTTCTAGATTTCCTCATTTAAAATTGGGTGTGTCTTATATGCCAGTGCGTCTTATACGGCGAAAAATACGGTAATCACTTAAATGATCTCCATCACATCTATATTGACTGTCAGACAGTAACTGTGCATACAAGTCATGAATATGCAAATTTGTAACCAATAGGTGAGTAACTAGGGAGTAGTTAAAAGATTTAGGAATTAGCCTGGGCTAGAAAATGAAGAGATTGAATGTGATTTTATTTAAAAAATGAAAACTTTTTGAGTAGAAGAATCACATTTCCCATATAATTAAACCACTGTGAACAACATATTATTAAAAATAAAAACCCACTTTAAATAATTAGAATGAACCAAAGATGAATCCCATAGTGCTGCATAGAAAGCTGCACAGAAAGCTTTTGCTAAAGCTTTTCTCTTTGGTATCTTTTAATGTGTTCCTTCCGGGGCTCTGGTTTCTGGATGGATTTTGCTTCCTGCCCCCAGATGAAACAAGCAGAGGCTCATCAAAATTATTCATTTTATGTCCCTAAAAAATAGTCAAAATGCTAAATAGGATGTTTACCGACCCCCCATGATAGTCCCACGTTTGAAAAGCGTTCCATGCAATGGTCAAATAGATATATTGCATTTTGCTGTTTGTAAAAGCTGGCGCTTTTGCAAAAATTTCACAAAAATCGAGCAGAAATGCACGACCAATATTAAGTTTGGTCAAAAAACAATCATAAGAAAAAACAGTCATTCTTAAATTAATCTTAGGCCAAGTCATAAGCAAAATTTTGGTGGAACCTCAATTTTTTTTCATCGTGCTTTGGCACTAAACTCGCCACAAGAGTTGCTGAGACAATGACTGTTGGCTCAAATATCTACACAGAAGTTTAATAACTTGGTAAAAAAGGGAACACATCACCCCAGTCCATGCTTCCTTCCATTGACTTCGAGGTCATCTTTGAAAAAGATTATTTTTTTAATCTAATCAGATTTTTTTTTAAATAACTTGTTCTCTGTACCTCGATCAAGGTTTACAGAACCTTCTCCATATTGCTGCTCCTCGGCTTTGGAACTCTGCGTTGCTTGATGAACAGGTTGCTTTAACTAATGCAAGTTGCAAATTGATCTACAGCTAAATAATGTTTTATAAAGAAGAGCACGTCAAACAATTAGGACAATTAGCATCTGTAGAACATGTTCAACTAGAAAAACAGACCTCAATCAACCATTAATTAATCATTAATGATGGAGCCCATCTCCACTCCAGTATTCTTTATATTCAAACACTGGGTATTGGGGGACCCTGAGCTCTTTCTTGAAAAGCTTATCTAACACACATTGCTTACTCTCCAAATACACATTGAAAGGAACATTTTGGTTCACTTTTGCTACAGTACTCTGACTGATGTGATCTTCTTGTAGCTCTTTTTTGGGTAAAGAAATTATTTCCTAACTCGGATTTTGTGACTTTTCTCTTCCATGGGGAGTTGTTGCTGACAGCATGAAATGAAAAGGGCTTTTTTCTTGTAAACTTATAACCTTTTATAGTCATCTGTCTGCTGGACGCCTCTTAAATGAATCAACACCTGTTAACTCAAATTTTTTAGTGTCAACTGTAGCTTTTCTCCAAAGAGTATTCTCGGGATTTACAGATTTTTGTAATATGGGCTTAAATGTATTTGTTAGGAAAGTCACATTTTTGTGTGTGCACTTGTTTGCAGTCAGTGGCCCATTTTTTGGGAGTATTTTGAATTATAGTATCTCATAGAAAATGTTGATTCTGAAAGGAAACTAAAGGCTTTTTGACAAATGTAGTTTGTTGGTCTGGCAACATGTTTAGTTTGTAGCCCTGAATATAGCATCAGCAGACTGCAAAATAAATTTAGCTATTTCTCTTGACTTATCAAGAAATGTAGTAGTTAACCATAGTTAAGCACACAAGTCTGATGAGATGATTCAGATGAGATGACTCCAGGACTGGAAGTTAGCAACACTTTGGGTGTTGCGGTGGGTGGTGACGAGGTCAGTATGGTGGTCTTCCCCCCCTCCAGGGGGAGCTTGGTTGATAGAAAGACTCTGAAAGAACTTGGATTCCTCCCAAGTCGCCATCTTCATGGGATCTTCTTCGTAGAAGCTATCGTCTGCCGTCAAGTATCCTCTGAAGATGGCTGTTCCTTCCGCCGTGTAGAGACTCTTCTCAAATGAGACGTTGGAGGAGTTGACATCGATGAAAGGCACTATCTTCAGTTCCAGGCAAGAAAAGAGGGTCCCAGAGTGCATGGGTTAAGACGCAGAACAATTAGCTCGCCCAGACCCTTTGCCTCTTCCTGATCGTGGACACCTTCGACGCAAAGTCACCTGGGGACAGAGGCCCGTACAGAAACCTTGTCTGCCTTGTCAGCCCAAACGTTCCAATCACTTTGACTAGATAAATCTGTTGCAGCCAGGATTTTTGCAGACTTTCGCGTCATGAAAAGGACAGAATGTACAAACAAAGCTGCAGAAACAAACACTGAAACAGGCTTAAGCTTTCTACACATCGTTCTCAGCAGGGTGCTCTATGTCTGCGTCGAGGAAATATTCATACAATGATGCTCCCTGTCTGAAAATGCCAATCGAGGAAATAGGAAGAAGATCTAGAAGAAGACGACAACAGAGAACAAATCAAAGAACACATAGAAACAATCATTGATGTGGAATGGTTTATATTGTTGGTGGCTGATCACAAGGAGCTGTTTGACAAAATTTGGAGAAAAGAGAGGATTTGTAGCGTGCTATTGAGCTCTATGTGAGCGCCATGAGCGGCTCTTCACGTCGTATTGCGTCATCAAAAGAGCCTGCTTTCCTTGCTTGTCACGGATACGATATGGCACTATGAAACTCTTTTTTCGTTGGCACCACTCGTTTGGTCCGCTGTTTGATGTCTTGTTGGTGGTCTCCCATGGTTTTAATTCGAGCCGAAAATGTTACTGATACTTTTACTGTAAACTAAACCAGTGCAAGGTAAGGTAATCGTCTAATACTTATCAGCATTTAGATCACTCCAGATTTAGGAACACTGTCAGTTTCATCCAAGGAAAACACAGAATGACCAGGCAGTCACACTACGATAAAATTCCATTGACTTGAATAGGATCGTCTGAAAGAGGAAGCTTTTCGCTTTCCGGATTCCCCTCCGGCGGAAAGTTCAGGTGGGAGGAACTTTGATGTGCTTTGATTAGTCTTGAGCGACCACATTCGTGAGGTCAGGTCAGTGAGCTTTTTTGTACAGTCAATATAAAGCACATTTTTGGACGCCAGTAGTGCTTTAAAGCTGTTTATAAGCACCCTGATACAATGTGGATGAGTTATATAGTGTGTTTTTAAAATTATGCTGTTTTGTGGGCACACTCAGGAGTAGTGTGAGCGAGACTTTAGGGGTAAATACCCAGCTGATTTATGATCAAATCACCTGCACAATGATACCGTAACAGACCAGCTGGATTCAAATGCTCCCATCTGTCATGTAGCGTGATATTCTCCGAGGGTCTTGTGTTAAAATTCAGAGGTTCAGAGTCAGGAGTTTGCAGTGCATTGTGTTTATTGTGAGCCACACGTGAAAACAAACAAAACAACCCAATAAACAATCAAAAATCAGCTAAGGAAACAAATACTGGCCTAACAAAACCAAAATGAAAATACAATATAGAAAAAAACCTCAATAAACTCACTTGAGCCGAAGCAACCCTATGCTAACTAATAGCTGAGCAGGGCAGTAACATTCAGCATTGTATAGTCCAGCAATAGTTCAGCTAATCCAAAAGACGACTCTTTCTCTCAGGCTTTTTCTGGAGTTCTAAATTTACAGAGCTCTGGTATGGCTTCACCATGCTCACGGCCCCTTTCTTGTACAGACTAATGGCAGCCATTTTATACCCTTCCTATTATTAGGTGAAACCAACCATGGGGTTACTTGATTAAACAGCTACAAGCAACATAAACATTGCACACAATCAAAATAATCCTCTAATGGGTAAAAAGTAATTCACATTTACAAATCAATAAATCAATATTATAGAATGCCACAACCATCATGATAACCGGCAAATAGATACACATTGCCTTTACATGATGCAAATGTCCCCTTTTCCCTGGAAGGTGGACTGATCCTGGGTAGCCTATCAGGTTACACCACATCTACAAATCTTATACAAAAACTTGCACATTACAACACATACAAAATCTAAAAAAGCGCATACACAAGTCACATATCATACAAAACAGACATAAAATACAAGATTCTGTTTATAAACTAAAATAACAGAACAATGATTGACTCAGGGGATGATGAGGTACAAAAAGGTGGAATGGCTACATCATCACACCATCAACCAGTCTCAATCAAGATCTCCAGATCACTGAGACCCTCAACCCTTATATACCCTTCTGTCTAGTGAGTGGTGTCCAGTCTCCTTCACAAATCCTCAAGACTGAGCTTTAACCCTTGTTACCTGCTTGTCTATGGTAACCCTTCGGTTAGTTTTTAAGCCTTGACCCTCTGAGCTGTTTAGTTGTTATTAGTTAGTAGTTCCTCTTTGTCAGAAAACTACCTTTGAGTTGGATACCTGTGTTCCAGCCTTTTCCTGACAGATATGTGCATCATTGGCCCTTTAAAATGGTGCATTCACTCACGCTCCCAGGGATCGTTCCCATTAGTCGTCTATTACAATCGAAGAGAACGACTGAATGGGAAAAAGTTTAATCTCCAAAACCCCAACACTTAGCAAGGGTGGAAGAGTAATCTTGGCAGAATGCCAAAGGCTCAGTTGAATGGCCGACCGCCTGAAATGTTTGCTTTTGTGATAGAGAGACATTAAGTAATACATCCATGAAGGTTAAACTGTTAAAACAGTGTTATATGAGAAATCTCTCATTGTATAAAATCTCTCTCATCATTGAAGAGGATTTAATATGAGCGCTGGAGCTTCAGTGAAGGCCACTGGATTAAGCTCTCTGAAATGTGAAACCCAAGAAGTAAACAACAGTTGCGGTTCTGACAATGGTTGAACACATCTAAAATATCTCCCTGCACACAATGCTTCACTGTTTATGATGAAAATAAACCTTGAGCCATTGAATACTCCTACATGTTTACATGGGTTTGTCACCATGGATATTACAACATTCGGCAACGACTGAAATGTACTCGACGACAAGTGTCAGGAGGAAGCCCATGGATACCCTGCGGCATATTTTATTACATTTGATCTAAACATTTTACTAAAATCCCCTGACACCGTTGACATTACTCTGAGGATTGCTGACCTGGATCTGCGTTACGGTGTTTTTCTATTTGTTTGAGAGCATGAATTGTTGTCACTCTCACACCGGGCCATGCCCTCTGCAGTGAGTGGCAAATCATGGTTTCAAATGGCTAGGGTTTTATGATTACATGTTAAACTTAAAAACAATTGGACTTGAATGTAATCTCCAGACTTTTTTTTGTACTTTATTTTTTGAAATTACAGAGCAGTACATTTCACAGGTCATCAGTGTATCAAATTGCACACAGCACAGTTATTAATCACCAAATACAATAGATGAGTACACGATCCAATTTTCCCAGAATTTAAAATATTTGTCCCGTTTCAGTCTCAGTGAGAAAGTCAGCCTCTCCTTGGTCTCTGAACTTTTGTTACGGTGTCCATCCATTCCGAGATTGATGGGGGTTCAGTCTGGGTCTATTTTTCCTGGCTGTTGCCAGCAGAGTCTTTAGTAAATATTTATCGCTTCCTGTTAAATGGTCTCCTATGTTCACCATGTATATAGAGACAAAAGAACAAATCATGTCAAGATCCAAAACATCAATCTCCATGACTTTTAACGAACATTTGGCCTGACATTTTTATGCTCTGGATTACAGCACAGTGTTGAGCACTCAATGTCAGCCATTTCAATGTCTTTTAATGGCTTATTTTAAAAGTTTTTAACCTAAAATATAGTCTTTCATTCCATTAAAGTCCTTCAAAACAATTTTTTCAACATATCTGACATAATAAGATAAGATAATTCTTTATTAATCCCAAAGGAATCTATTTTTCCAGTGACTGCTTATTTAAAAAAAATATAAATATACAAATAAAAAAAAGAAATTTATATATATATATATAGGGCGGCATGGTGGC
>SRMA01026573.1:38955-127338 GCA_007224835.1 Danionella cerebrum
CACATAGGATTAGATATTGCACATTATCTTATTGCTCTTGTATGTTATTGCACAGTTTATATATTGAGGGACATGATAAGGCTTTTTGATGATGCTGTTATGACAGCACCCGAATTAATGGGGAAGACTTATACAGTTTGATTGCCATAGTAATGACTATTCTTCAAGTTTTGGGTTATAAATCCCTTTTTTAAGGATTTGCTATAATGCTAGCATTAGCAATCTTTTCACCATGGAGATAGCTAGAGGCACACTTAATTTTTGAACGAAACTTTGTAAATTGAATCATCTAAACTTCCCTTAGAAGTGAATGTGTGTGTTGCCCTGCGATGGACTGGCAACCTGTCCAGGGTGTACTCCCCCTGCCTGTGACCTGCACCAGCAGACCCCGTGACCCCGAATGGGAACAAGTGGGTGTGAAGATGAATGAATGAATAATCTGCAATAGTCACAGCAAGATGAGCCTATGTGTAGATGATTGGAGCAAAACCTTATTAACAGCTTAAAAGCGATTTGTTATGGTAATAAATGTTTGCAAATTGAAACGCGATACACCAATGTTTTTTATATTTATCTAAAAGATAATTTATCTATTAATTTATACTAATAAATGAAACTAAATGTAAGCTTAAAAAAGACATAGATCTAGGGGGAAGTCAAAATAATCATACTTTACCTGTTACCTGTTTTTTGACTGGTCAACAAGCTCAACATGGCAAATGTCCAAAACTTAGAGGAGGAAAAAAAAGAGACAAAGACAATGGCAATGTTACATTAAAGATGTCAATTTTTCCAAACTGATTGATAAAAGCCCTATAACCATTAGCTAGACATGGTTTGCTAATCAATAAATAGCCTACCTGTACGTGTTTATGTAAGTTACGGAGGACCTTATTGTTATGGAAATGAAAATAGTTATGTAACTACCCCCATCTTACCATCCTCAGGCAAATGTATGAATCTTAGATCTATTCAGCAGGTCGTACAAAGTTAATTGCATCGACGTATGGTCATCTGACATTTTCACCATTGACATTTAAAACTGCTATTAATCTTCCATAACTGTTTGTTGCCCAGCAGTTCGCTGTTACAGTCCATTTGATTTGAAATGCTTCTATCGTTTTAACCTTTATATCGGTTTTAAAAGTGCACCCCATTAATGTTAGCGCATATTATACTGAACCTTTCATTCTGCTAATTCACTGCTAATCATTACTAACATACAAGTCACTAATATAATCATGCATGTATCTCCAGGGTATTGCAAGGCTTCTCTCCTTCCGGGGCTAAGGTACGGCAAGTTTACAATAGATTAGGATTTTTCATTATAGTTTAGTTTTAGTTATTAGTCTTGCTCCATCCATCTACACAGTGGCTCATCTTCCTGTGATTAGTGCAGACTATATTGTCAATTCCAGTTCTTTACCTCACTGTGATTAATAACCCTGTTCCCTTTCTCAGTATCCAATCGGCTTGCCACTTAAGGACTCCATCTCCCAGCATTCAGTGTCTGTCTTTAATGTCAATCCCCAGCAATTCTTTCGACTCCCTCACCAGTATCTCCCATGATCTCTGTGTAAGCTACCTTTTCTAACCTGTGCTCTGCTTCATCTCCAGACTATGTTCCCTCTCCTGTGATGTTTACTCTTTGGTTTTGTTTATATCATTTTTTGGCTTTAGTTTGGTGTGTGGCATTTACACTAGCACCTGAGCCAATTCCCCACTCATTGTCTCCTGCCTGATGGTATATGCTAGGCTTGTATTAGCCCATTCAGATTGTTTTGATCAAATTACAATTGATATGTCCCATCTATCTTGTGTGTGAACAGAATGCACCTCTGAAGTAAGCTGCATGCACAGAACAGGTCATGACGTCACTTAATAAATGGGGTTGTAGGCACATGTATGACATTATGTCTATGGAGCCACCATATTTTCAACCAAATAATACGATTAAGAAGACTACAAATGAAGAAACCAAGAATTTTACTTAATGGTTTTAGGAGCAACATTAGGTTGTTATTGTAAGTTATTTAGCTGAGACTGCTTTTAGCGACACTCAATTCATCAACGGTTAAAATGTCGAGGAGGAACGTTCATTACGTTTGTAAATGCCTTTCTGCAAATCTTTCACAAAAGGAAAGTCATAGTTTTCGAGCCATATCTGTATGAATTGATATAAAAAGAAGATATATGTGCAATGAACGTTTAAAACTTTAGTCCCATTACAAACAAATTTTGTGTTCGCCATTTTTGTAGCGTGATGCCACCTTTGCCATGGTTATACATTAGACAGAGCGACCCTACTGATAGAAACTAAACCTAACCTAATTATTTTGGGGGTTTTGTTATTCTATTTTACTAGTAATAGTTTTTTTTTTGTATTTTGTAAATATTTAGCCCCCAAACTCCTGGTGGAAACTAAGAATACAAAACAAAATGGCCACTGCACCCTATGTGACATACACCTATGACATAAAGTGATTTAACCTGCAGTCTGAGTAAAGCATAAAGTATGAAGGAACCTTTTCCCTCTATGTAACAAAAGTTGAAATTTTGAGGTAAAAATGAAAAAAAAAAAAAAAATTGGACTTAAATTGTGTTTTTTGGTGTATCTTTTTAACTTGAACACCTTTAATCTTATTATTTATTTATTATTCTCAGGTTAGGTTAGGAAAGTCAAATCTTCCCTAAGTTTTAAGTATTGCAATAACTTAAAAGTTGGTCAGAAAACTCCTCTGTGGTTTGTTCTGAATAAAAGTATAAACATCTTATAAACAAATATTTGATAGACAGCTTTTATAATCAATTACATTTCTTTGAATTGGCTATTCAAAACCATACTGAACCAAATGAAGACTAAAATAGAGTTTTCTAGGTTGGATCCAAAACACAAGTCCTTTCCCAATGTTCCTTGAAGTGGCCCTCAGCTCTTGATTCCTAAACGTCGGAAACTCTTTGAGGAGTTTTGGGTGCTGGCTTTTGTAGGACGATTTATGTCATAAATTGAAAATCCCCTGTAAAAAACCTAGTCCTGGAGTTTTTTGTACTTTGGTAACCTCAGGACAGTGAATTTATGGTAAGCCGGCAGCAGCTCAAGTCATGGCCGCTAGTTACCTTTCTGCACTCTCCACTCACACGCACAGATCATAAAGCCACTGCATTGTAGCTGAAATCAGTTATATTTCTGGGATTAATGCATTATTATTCTCCAGCTACCTCTGCAAGTTCAAAAATATCGAAGGAGAATTGCAAATCCTTGAGGTTATAGAACAAAAGTCAAAACTTTGAGATAGAAATAGTCAAAATTTTGAGATACCTAACCCTATATTAATAATCACTCGGAATGATGCAGTCCTTTCACACCTTACTGGGCTTCCATTCAGAAAATGTCCTTAAACTGTTCATGGGCTTATGCAATGTGTTAGAAATCAACAGGTCAAAAGTCAAAATTTCAACTTTATCTCAAAATGTAGATTTTGTTTTTAAATCTAAAAATATTGCTTTTTTATTAGAATATTTTTTACTTTTTAAGCCAATTTTTACCTGGCGGAAGTGGGCTTCCATACTAAAGGCCTCTACTCACTGATCTAAATGTTTGGTCCACAGTTTAGTGTGACACCTCGATTGAAAACCATTGGCTTCAAAAGGACATTTAACATTGGACAAACGAGCGGTGCCAACGAGAAACAACGACTTCATACAGGGAAACAAGAAAGAAATAGCGCACAACAAATCCTCTCTTTCCTCCACATTTTTGTCAAACAGCTCCCTGTGACCAGCCACCAACAGTAAGAGAAGCCTGCTGAAAGACCTGCTGAAGATTCTGAATACCAGTGTGTAGAGCCCTTTAGACTGCGGTGAGTGGCTTGTGGGGAGTATGGAAGTGGCTGTTAGCTGCGACCAATGAATCCCTGACACCATTTTAAGAGGGTCAATTTATCTCCAAATGTTCATAACAAATGGTGTTTACCGTAGTGGGTTTTGTCTTTTAAGTCAGATATTGAGACGGGAGCGACACGGCTGATGTATGCTAAGTTTATTTGATTCATTGATTGCCGTGGTCAGCCTGGTTGCAGTAATAGGGTGCTTTTATAAACAGACTTGAGTTTGAGAGTAGGTCTTGCCTGTGTAAACAGACAAACCATTATTGATAATGGGTGCTCTGTTTACTCCTCACAATATTAAATAGCTTAAAAAAGAGTGAAAGATATGCTGACAGCTTTATCCTCCCTCCCACAGCCTGGTATGTACCCAAAAGAGGCACGTATAGCAGAGCACAAGCTTGAAATGATTGGCCCCAGATCTCATCCTCTCGCAGAATGATTAGCATTTTTGTCGCATCTCAGCAAATGCTAATTATGGTGCAACTTCAAGTTTGACTAAACAGCTCATGCAAGGTTCTGATATAGACAGTGTGCAGAAGCATTAATATTTAATAGACATTAATATTTAGATCTATTAGCCCCGTTTATCAAGACATTATAAAAATATCAGGTTAAGTTTCAGCTGACAATATTCTACAGAGGAATTATCAGAGAAAGTTGAGACTCACAAGTAAAAGTAAGTCTGTGTTATAAATGCAAATCCAGAATAAGGTGGAGCTTTGAACACATCCTGAGTTTTAAATCCCAGTTCTGGATTTGCATATGAAATGAATGCAAATCCATAATAGGGTTGTAACGTCGCCGCTTGAAATAAAGTATTTGGATATCAGTATTAAAACTGTGGTGTTGAGTCGTACACGTCCCAAAAGGAGAAACTGATAAAGAAGAGACTGCACAGTAGGTAATAACCTTGGGAATGAACCAGGGCGTATCAGAACAGTTATAGGAAACATTTATCACATTTCTTCAGCTGTCGTACGATGGTTGAACACAGACCATTACAACTTTTCCTGTTGCATGAGCTGTAACAAATAACAGACACTAAGCACAGAACAGATCACATTTATGACAGATGAGATATTTGATCCAAATGTTCCTCAGAAAGGCAATCAAAAACCATGTTATTTTTTTTTTCAACAAATAACTGGAACCCAGGTGGAAAACTGAAGTGGAATTTCCAAATCAAGCCTGTCATGAAATCAAATTTCTTTTGTTTTTATCTAGGATGGGTGAACCATAAAGATAATTTCTCAGAATCAAAATAATATCCAAACTCATTTGGACTAAATGGCAAGACACTTAATGTGGGGGCTAGCTGGCTCAACTACAGCCGATTCAAAGCATTATAAAATAACACAGTATACCAGTTTTAGCATCAAATGGGTTTACCATCTTTATTTCAGCTACTTCTGAAACATTGGACTTTGTCGTAACATGGGTTTTCGAGAGGAAGACACTTGGCTGAAGGAAGAGACAGGATGCAAGGTTTCCAACGATAAAGTGAGCATTTTTATCTATGCCACTCGTGATGTAAAACAAAACATAAAGTAAACAAAGAAAACCATCAAAAAACACTTTGTCTAATAAAGCAGAAAAGCTGCAAGCAGCGATAAAAAGGGGTTTTGCACCTTTGGCACCATCGCATCTTAGTGGCCAGTGTGTTGCAATATTCACTATGACCTATGAGCAATTATAATAAATATTTGAGCCCTCTATACTAGCACTGTATGTTAGTAACTTTCTAAAATCAATATTAATTGTTAAAAACGTCTTTGAATCACCTTGTATTTTTTGTAACAAGCTTCACGCAGTTCAGTGCCTGTGTATGCTAACAAGCTCTCTTTGAGTTTGAGTCTATTTCATGCAAATAGTTAAGAGGTTGGGAGGCACGGTGGCGCAGTGGGTAGCAGAGTGGCCTTCAAGTTGAAAGGTTGTTGGTTCAAGGCTTGCTGGTGACCTTCCTGAAAGGAGTTTGCATGTTCTCCCCGTGCTTGCATGGGTTTCCTCCGGGTACAATACCAAAATCATGAAGCAGATTAATGGAATAACCTAAATTCCCCTTAGGTGTGAATGTGTTTGTTGGCGACCTGTCCATAGTGTACCCCCGCCTCTCACCCAATGTGCGCCGGGGACCCCAGTGACCCCAAAAAGGGAAAAAGCGGGTTGGAAAATGAATGAATTTTAGAGGTTTAAAATCTGGAATGTGTTTATTATTTCTAATGGTGTTTCATTGACATTATTAACCGATTTCAGGTGTTTCGTGCAATACTGGGTTGGTTAGCATAACCCCTAATGTTGCCGTGTCACCTTTTATTCGGCAGCAATGCTCTCTGTAACTTTGGGTCCGTTAACAAATCTAAGTTGGTGATTGGGACAATATCCATCCTCCATCATGATGGTTTCATATTGGACATTGCCCAACCCTAATTATAATCGACAGAAAACACACTTTTTCTCCATTGTTCTTTCTGCTGTTCTCAATTCTGGGTCAAGCAGCACACCCAATCTGCATAAATATGAGCTGTACTAGCAATTAATCTGATTGATCAGTGGGTGGAGGTAAGAACTATGGGCGTTGCAAGGAACATAAAGCTATTTTCAGCTCACAAAAAAGGAATACAGGATTACACAAACATGAGTTAGAACAGCAACGAGTCCTCACGAAATGTTTATAGAGCAAACCTAACTCAATTGGCACAGCTGTTCATTCAATACGAAGTCATAGCTTCAACACTGCTGGTCTCATGACCACCGTGGACAGGCCTCTCGGCTCTTCTGACTGGCTTCTTGAGATCTCGACCAATCACAACTCAACATATAAAAAAGAAACGTAATAATCTAATTCACTCTCCAGGATAACAAAGTGCTTACAATGCAACTCAATCCATACATAAATCATACACATATCCAAAAATATATGATAAAACTCAAAAGGGAAAAATTATAACAGAATTGACACAAAGAAGCTCCTGGTACAAACAAATTCCTGACTCAAAGACAAAATAATACAAACAAACCAAAGGGATGACGACATGAGTGTGGCATTATCACAAGCTTACATTGTACAAAATAACACTTGAGTCAACTTAAACTTTTGTGATAAGCCAATTTTTAAAAGAAGTTTAAAGGGCTGTTTAAACTAAACAAGGGCTGAAGATCTGGAATCAAATCTGGGTCAACGATCAATGTGTCGTCAGACTCTACCGCTACACCACGAGTGCCAGGCAGTCAGCGATGAAGTATAGATTAACTTTACATTTCTATACGAAATTAAAATGTAAAGGTGACAGTTTAGCACATCAGTCTTTGGATAAAAACATGGCTTTTGAGACAAAGGAGTGGGCATTTGGTTTGCTTAGCTTTGTAGTGGATCAACTGCAGGAGAAAGTCTCTCTGGTGGAGTTTCATATAGCTCCACATGTGAATTGGAATTGTGAGTGTGGGTTTTTTCACTAAGAGCTCCCACAAATCGCAAACACATTATTCTAAATTGCTAACTTTAACTTTTAACTTAACCTAACAATCGTTTGAGTTATGGGGCAGGAAATGGATGGACCTAACAATAAATACTCATAGCAGGGGCCTGATGACTAATTTACTGACAGTGAAATGAACGCACGAATGTGTGTTTCTACATTCAATGTTAATGTCTGGCGCACACACATTTCTGCTGGTTCCAGACTGCATCCATCTGTTTTCAGCACTGTATGCGAGAGCAGTGCATCTCCATCAAGGTTTACAGTTGTTTCGGCATCGGTTAATTAGTTTTTAAATTATTTAATTTGGAATCTCTGGAATGAAAAGAAAGTGATTTCCGCATATGTCTGAATCCATCACTTTGGCCAGCAGCAAATGCATTTTACTGAATATCTTACATCACGTAATCAATCAGATCGAAGAATACAATATTTACAAACAAAGACTATGCCTTGTAAATAATGAAAATAATTAAACTGGCTGATTGGAGGCGAGAATCACCCCTGGAAGGGAATGGAGCCATTTATCCATGGTCTAATTGCAATTACATCGACCAAGAAACAAGAAGAGCTTGAAAACATACACCTGCTGTTCCCCTGTTCTCACAGAGGAGCTTACCAGCAACAACAAAATGTTCTCCCAGAAAGACAGTCATTTTATTTAAATTTTGAACTTGTAGGATAATTTAAAAGTGATTAGAAACGTAAAGTAAATACGCATCAGTATTTTTAACTGTCCTGTAGTGAAGCAAAATTTTATTTAATTCTAAGCTAGCAGTAACTGAATTTGCAAGCAGCTCGCATCTTACCCAACATTTACAATATTTACAGACACTTTTTAAAGCATACACAATTCTTTACATAAGCCAAAGAACCTTGGAGTGTCAACTCGATGCCTTTCAGGAGGGACATTGATTCCAGAAAATTGGTAAAAGCAAACACGTCACTGTATTGATTCTGGGATTTGGACCTTGTCATGTATATACACACTACAATCAGCGCAAGAAAAAGCCTTCTGAGAATGTATGATGAATCTATTGTTGTAAGAATACAGTTGTTTTATTATTCCTCGACATTGAGGTTTCTGTGCACATAATGGTGAATAAATGTAGTTTAAAGGAACTAAGAAATTATTTGCAAAATCCATTTACTTTTCCCAAAATCCCTTAGCTTTTTCATTTTGGTTATAGTGTGGATTGAATTAAAGATATACAGAAGTTCTTTTAAATAAAAACTACTTTGAACACGAGACATGCCTCTGTGAAACCAATGGCAAAGAGGATTGTTCTGAGAAAAGAGCTCAACATGTGCTTGATGTTTGTCCAGTTTGTAACAAAGGCCCCAAAAGCTTGTCTGCACAATAATTAGGGGAGAGGGGAGGGTACGATATTAAGATACTTCTGCTCTTGCGTTCAGACTTTGATTCATTCTTATTGTGGTTTCATTGCAGAAGGAACTGACAGGATCATTTCTGCATAAAAACAATTTCACTCCCACAGATTTAAACCAATGGCATGACAGAAACCAAAAACAGTTTTAAAATAAAGTAACTAAGGCAAGGGTCTGCTTCCCAGCACACATTTCGACGTTGAAAAGACGTCTTCTTGTGACACCTGTCTTGGTTGAAATGTAGTCCCAAATTAAAGGACGTCATTTAAATCCTAAATTTATTGAAACCACGTCATTTCAGCACACTTTTGGACGTGCCAGCATGACCACATCAGGATGTTGGCAAACTATTTGTATCGTAATTAAGACTTTTCCAGTCTGCTAATAATAAATATGTATTTTGGCAGGTTGAGGAGAGAGACACGGACATGGTTCAAAGCCGCTCAGGGCATTTTTTTTCCAAAAAGGTGCACCACAATTAACAATTAAATACAATCACTCTTTGTGGGTTAGCAGTCCAGACTCCAGGCTCCGGGTAGCATGCAGGGAGGTTGTTCCAGGGTGCCCTCACCCCGCATAGTCCAGTAGCGAATTGGGCACGTCTCCACTGCATCGGCTCCTGCTAGAATGTGGGAGGCCCAATGCACATACCCTGTCACTGGAGCACCTCCTTCGGCTCCTGATGGCTACCCATTGCTACTCCCAGCAGAGGGAAATGCTCCACTTTCCCACACACTGAAGCTGTGACCCCCTCCTGTTCAGCTCCTGCCGCACCTGGCAACGCTGATATCACCCCACACCACGTCACAGTATGTATACACAGGTTTCGCATTGCAATACGTGATATTAGGTCATGTGATGTGTCCTGAGGGCAAAAACAAGAATACAGAACATGTTTTAATACATTGTATTAAAAATGAAAAAGACAATAAATAAATAAATACAACAATTAAAAACAAACCCTAAGCAATAGAAAATATATTAAGCAATGAAAGAACTTTATCAGACACAAAACATAAATAAAAAAGAATCACTTAAAGAAAAATATTAATAAAGCAAGAACGTTTCAATAATTCATTTTAAGATCCATAAAGCAAACTGCCAAAAAACAACAAAAGAAGAAGAAGAGGCTAGACCGCCCCGTTTACCAAGTGTTTTTGCAGCCTTCGGAGGATCCTACCAAGCCGCAGCCTTGGAGGCTTGATAGGAAGGACCCTCCGGAGGCTTTTAGAACCTGGATTGGGACACAGTTACAGACAGACATCACAAGGAAGGTTTAACAGTGTTTATTGAAACACACTGCAATATATATATATAGGGTTAGTGGGTCGCGTATCCGAGATTAAGATTTATCACCAGGCAAGGGTGAGGGAGCACGCCAGTTAAGCACTCAACTCCAAATCAAAGCCTCCGGTGGAGATCACAAATCACACAGGAAGAAGCACTTTGGATCTGGAGACCAAGCGAACGCACTTCCGAAGCAAACAGGGAAGTAAGCTATGAGGTAAGTATTGGCAGGTGGTTGGCTATTACAGCGTGCAACTTTGTGCAACACAACAGACACCTGCAGGCATGAATATTTGCATTACTTTTGGACCTTTGATCTCTTAAGTGGACTGTCTGACTTCGACAGGGTTTCAATGTCCTCTCCACATTGACATCATGACCATGTTTGCTGGGTTCATGTACCGATCCAAGTGCTGCTTACTTTCTCTCCAGTGCCAATTTATCCATCCGGTGATTGAAGTAAACGGGAATGATTGGTGGCAACTAGCACAAGCATGGGTAGAACAAGGAAAGCCAGTCAATAGTCGAAGTCTTACTGAGGGGTAAAATGTGGGCCCAATTTTTACTTCTGCGTCAAGCCTACGTACGGCCTTAACCATAGTTTATGGTTAGAAGCAGACCCATATGCTGGTCATTCACCTTCCAGATTTAGTAACAGAGCGTAAACTCTGTAACTGGTCGCTTAGGTTGCAGAGTTTTTCTGCAGTGACATCATACATATCTGAGTGTCTCTGCCAGTCTCTAACTTGAGCGAAGATGGACAGAAATATAAACATCTGTGTAACTGTTCTTTCAGCAGAGTTCAAAGATTGTCAGCAGGGAATTAATAAAATCTACGACGGGTGAATGACATGCAGAGGTCAACATTGGGGATGTCCACACATTGTCTATGAAGAGATATTGAAGACACGCAGAGTCCATAGTCGAAAAATGGTAGATCAACGGTAGATCAATAATAGATCTCTTGGTCCATTTCTATGCTGCACAAAGTTACATTTTTGGGAGGTGGACATCATGAAGTCTAGGGGTCCGTGTGTGCGCAGTGGGCTTGAATCAAAAGAGCTTTTAGAGATGCATACTACAAGCACATAAAATCCCATAGACAATAAAGGCTTTCAGTGCAAAATCATCTTCATCGGTACATTCTTTCATCTCCTCCAAACCTTTGAACACCAAAGGAAAAACGGCGTTTGAATGAGTTGCTTCCAGTAACAAGCTGAACATCTGCCAGTCAGGTTTCAGAAGAGCCTTTTAACTGGGACTTCATTATGCTGGGCCTCCTATGTGCTCTACAGAAGGTAATTCACATCATCTGTAGGTCCTGCTTGCTTCCTTTGATAGTCAATTATCAGATACCTTTTAAAAACGTTATCTATTGGAGTGCTTCGCATTAATGAGCTGAGTCTTACCTCACATTTGGCTCAGTGATGCATGGACGAGAAACATCTTCACTAATGTTCTTAGGTGCGTCCATGAAGTGAGCCAATTAGTAGAAACCAAACTTCTGTGAAATGTACACATTCTGAACTGTTTGTACATTGTCGTTTCTTATCATATTTTGTAAAGGTAACTAAACAAAAAAGTAACCTCTGTATGGTTCTAATTGACCTTTCGCTAAGTTGGTGACTTAACCAGAAAAACCTTCATTGGTTTCAGTGGGAGTAAACCCAAAGGCTCCCAATGTGATAAAATGGTGCTTAAACTTAAACATTAAATGTGGAAAAGATGATAATAGAATTGAAGTAGACTAAATTTGCAGTCGCTGGCGCTGCTGCAATGGTAAACTACATATATATCGTTAGCAATCGCAGTATTTACGTTTGTCCAAGAGTTCTTATGCAAATGGATTTTGTTGTTTGTGTACGCTTACCATAGTCCTTACGAATGATTCTTGTTAGTTCAGATGATAATGAATATTATTTTGAATACACCCTCTTCCCATTAAAGAAAGTATTTAAGAAATTAAATGGAATTGTTTAGGACCTCGTGAAGTTTAGGACCCAAATAAGCAAACTGCCATTTGAACTGTTAGCACTAAATGTGCTGCTGAGTTGTACGGTTGTGCTCAGAAATGTACATACCCTGGAAAAAATTTTTATTTCTTGGCAATTTAAAAAAAAATTATTTTAACAACAACAAAAAAAAAGTATTTCCTACTCAGTTTGGTGGTTGGTTGAAGCCATTTGTTGTTTAAATCATAATGACAACAGAAACTTTCCAAATGACTCCGATCAAAAGCTCTTGATATTTTGTATCCTGTCCCTTAACATTGATGATTGCCTGAAGTCTCTTGGGGTAGATGTTGAGGTTCTTTATCTTTTCTGTTTGTAAAGATACACATTCTGCTTGGCAAAAAGCATCCAATCTTGTAAACTCCTGGGCTGTGATGCTGTGTTTGATTTCTCCCCAGAGTCTTTCAATGATGTTGAGGTCAGGAGACTTAGATGGCCACTCCAGAACCTTCACCTTGTGTTTCATATCGCTGTCATCTTGAATGTCCAGTAACCTCCCATATCTAGCTTCCGGGCTGATGAGTGCAAATTTTCCTCCAGTATCCTCTGATAACATGCATCTTCCCATTAATTTTGACCAAGTTTCCTGTGCTTTTGGAGCTCATAATCCCCAAAACATGAGTGACACAAGTTTCACAATGAAGATGGTGTTTCGTTCATGTTGACTTCTCAGCAAGTGTAGAATTTATGGTTGTGGCCAAAATGTTCAATTTAGGAATCATCGCTTAAAATAACTTTGTTCCTGTTTGCTGCTTATGGATTAGGTTTCCTGTCCTAGGCACTTCATTCACTTATTTTTTTAATGTATCTGTGTGACTCCCTTCAGTGATATGTGTGTGCTCTGATGGACTAGCCTTTCGCCCAATGTGCACTGGAGATCCCCGTGACCCCAAAAGGGAATAAACTGGTTGGAAAATGAATGAATGAATGTATGTGTGTTTAGATATAGTTCTTACAGTGCAGTTTTTGCAGTTCTGTTCATAACAAATGGACATAGTGTATCTAGGTTGGTTTTCTGTATATATATATGTGTAGTTATTTACAAACTGAGAAACTGTACTGCACAAATTTGGTAGGTTCAGGTAGGTATTCTTTCCACTCGTGAATCTTCCCCCTCATCTTCATCCCTCATCCACCCCCACTTTTTTCCTTTAAACACCCTCCTGTTCTGATGTAGTTCATGCAAACTGGTCCATAGGAAAAACAAAATAATAAATAACTACATAAATTCACTGCATCCATCCAGAGGAGGAAACACCACACCAAGTGATCACTCCCCTGGAGATAACAAAACTGTCCAGCTCCCGTGTTGGTGGCTTTTAAGCAGGACAGGGCAAAGTGTTAAAAAAAATCTTTGTTGCAGAAGTCTCTTAACTGTGTGGCATATTGTGAGGGGGCTACTCGTGTAGTAATGGCTTTCTTCTGGCCTATCATGCAACCCATCAACCCTTCTGGTTTCAACAGAATCCCTTTCCACTTCCCAATCAGAGTTTGAACACTGCAGATCGGCATTTCCAGTTCCTTGGATTTCCTTTTATATTCCTTTACTAGGAATATTACTTATTCTAATACCTTTTCCCATAGATCCTTGACCGATATTTTACTTTCTCCATCGGTCAGAATTCAGAAATGTCAGTGCATCACTGGATAAAAGAGCCAAGGGTCTATCAGGAGCCCAGGAACCTGCAAAAACTTTGATCACAAGCAAACAGGTCTCAGGAGAGGACGGTTACCTTTACGAGCCACTCGAACCCTTTTTCTTTATTTTGTGCATGTAATCAGGCCAAAATCACGTATGATGGCAACTGTAGCTTCATTGACAATTCACAAATGTATTGTGAATAATGATAAGATCAACCTTTTGTTCTACAGAAACTGCACAACATTTGTACAAATAAATGTTTAAAAAACATATGATTAAAAAACAGGTTTGTGAAATAAACTATTCCAAACATTCGTACCTTATGCACAAAAATAAAAGAACGAAGCACTGCAGAAAACCTCTTTCCTCTAAGGCTTTTAAATTGGTATCATTTTGTATTTATGGTGGTACATATAAAAGGAATTCCCCATTATAACTGCAAAGCATCATTGGTTTTACAAAACAAGTCGATCCATTATGGATTTTCTAGAGAGAAAAAGCAACCTTTAAAAGCAGCAGCATCTGTACAACCCCCGATTTTGCATTGTTGCAAGAAAGCCTTTTTGCAAAAGAATTGTATCTAAATATAGTCTATAAAACGACAGATGAACAACTGGAATGGAACAAACTGAGGAATTAAGCAAAAAAAAGAATATGAGTTTTCTCCTTCCTTGGAGTTAGGTTGAACTTTATATCACATGAAGTAAAATATGATTTAAAGCAGGAAAAAACAGCTTAACCCTTGTGCTCCCTGTAGGAGAAGAAAAGTTACATCAAGACCCCATTGAAATACGAAAATCATCTTCCGAGACATTGCAGAATGAGTTCAAATTCGGATACATTTTTCTTAAGTTCCTTTGACCAGTTCTTATTAGAGTAATTGTCTTCCACACATGCATCTCAAGGTGCTTTCAATTACATCATTATATCAACGGGCATTTCATCATTCAAAGCCAAAGTATTTATTATACATTCCTGGCATAAGCTGTGGCTTGTCTGGGTTACTTTGTTATTATATCGATGGCTTAGGAGACTCCAAATCTAGTCGTAATAAACAAAGTGCTTTATTTCTATCTGTATCCGCATACATTACTTGTTTCAATATATTAGATTAAAAAAGGATGTATTTTATTGTAATGAAATCGTTCTTGCCTGCTTGTTTTGACATGTGCTAGAAATGAATGTGCAAAAATACATAAAAGCATATTTTGAAAAAGGCCTGCAACACAGATTAGTTGTTTTGCTTTGATTAATTTCCCCCCTTTTGTACCCATAAATCCATTTTCCATTAAAGCTGCTTATGTGTTCTATTCTGTGCCAGGTCATTGTGGAAGCTTCATCCTGTTAGCGATCTGCATGTTTGTGATAGTCTCGTCTGTTTAGCGTGAAGCTCTAGCCCGGCAGGTCTTTTATGTAAACTCTGACCTTCTCCTCCTTGAAGAAGGCACTGATTGGATTTCATTTGGTCTGGACTCCTCAGTGTGCTGCAACAAAATCTGACAAACACACATTAACGGTAAGCATAGTCAGTCAGGGCTTGTGAATGGAACAAAACATGATGTCTCGTGTGTGGTCAATTTGGTTCATGTCCGGAGAATGAGCGTCCATAGCATCAATGCCTTCAACTTACAGGAACTGCTGACACAGCCACACGAGGTCAAGCATTAGGAAGAACCAGCATATGGTTCCAATTGGTCTGAGATTTTCATATCTTTATCTGGCACATGGAGGGCCATGCAGACCCTGTCCCCCACCTGTAGATGTGGGACCCTAATGGAATCAGTTTCTGACCATTTCACAATCATTTAAATGGTCTGCTGTTGGGGTCTGGAAGTGTCCCTCAATGTTCCTCTTTACACAAAATCGGATGCGGTTGTCTGGATGCTGGGTTGTTGCAGTCCTAAGGCCTTCTTCGGTCTCCTGGTAGCGCTTCTATGCTCTGGACCAGAGGTGAGTAAAAAAGGCTGCAGCCCTACACAGTTTAGTTGCAACCTTCATGAAACACTTGATTCTACCAATTAAGTTCTCCTTGGTTTGTTTAAAGCTGCCAGTTTTTAAACAAAAACCAGGAAAAACACCAGCCCTCCAGGAATGACCCCTGCTCTGGACACTACGCTGACAGTCACAGCAAACTTTGTGTATCCTGGATGAGCTGCACCACTGAAGCAGCTTGTACAGGTGTTCGGTTGCAGATCCCGAATCATTGCTAGCAAAACAGCTTTCAAAACCACTGCCAACATTCAAAAGTGACCAAAACATCAGCCAAAGAGCAAAAGAACTCTGAATTTCCAATCTCCTTATCCACTAGACCACAAATGTGGGCTAGAACAAGTAGGATCTGCCAGAAAAGCTGTTTTATGATCAATTTCCAGGGGCCGATGTGTCTTGATCCATGAATGAGCAGAAATAACACCAATAACTAAAATACAACAATTCGTTTTTGATTTTATTAAAGTTCATTGTTGCTATAGACAAGAAAAATATATTTTCCTCAGGGACTAATTGATTATTGTATTAATTTGTGCATCATTAATCATGAATGATAATTCTTTGTAAAGTTTTTTTGATGTATTTACATAAAAATCAATACCATTTACATTTAACTTCATTGAACTAATACAATTTGGGAGTTTCTAAAGAACAATAATATGTGAAACACTTTTAAATTTGGAAAGTAATGTAAAAAGTGACATATTACACATCACATGTTATAGTTGCGAGGTTAAAGGGGTACAATACTTAAATATGACACTTCTTAACTAAATTATATAAAATGTTAAGTGCTTGAAAAGCAAGTAAATAATGAAAATTAATGGAGAATTGCTCTGTTATCAAAGCAATGCTGTTAAATCCATTGATAGAAACATGCTCAGATTAATATAATAATTATAAAGGATCATCTTTTGCTTTATGGATGTTATAGATGCATCGTCTCGCAAAATTTTCTTTCTGTGGAGAGCAGAATATCATCCAAAATCTGTGTTAAAGTTCGTGTTCTCTGCAATGTGCAATGATCGCCGGAAGGAAGTTTACACTCTGAGAGAACACTTCCGGGTTTTGTGAAATTGTATGGTAAAGAAAAAAAATAGATTAAAGTGACTAAAGTTTGTATTTCAAAATAAATACACTTTTTTACACTTTGAAGCATCTATAGGAAACTTAGAGACATTATATGTATGTTATCTATCTCCAAGACAACAGACTTTCAAGAAAGGACAAACACGTTTATCTGAAGGAAAAGACATTAGATACCAGTATTGAGTCACAATCTTTGTCATAAGTCATTCCTACAAGGCTGACTTTTCTATTTGCACTCTGTTTGCAGATGGGAGTCTATACGAAAATGGAATGTTGACAAAATCTTTAGTATTCTTAAGCATGATGGATGAAACTGGTTGTCCCTTTTACTTCACTGCTCCATCATTTTGTCAGGGTATTTGGGGAACCACACAAGTTCCCAATTCCTCCTCAACTGCATTTTCTTCAGAGAATTAGCCATAGCCCTCCTATTTTAATTTCATTACAAAAGAAAAGAAAAAAACAACAACAACGAATGCCTGTCAACGTGCATCCCGTTTGTTTCAATAAAATACAATCAACGATAAACTATGTTATAGGAGTTTTTTTCTTCCAATGCCCCTGAAGCGAATTCCTATGTAGGAGTGAGTGCTCATTTAGCTAATGAAAAGCTTATCCATTCAGGCGCATCCTTCTATTATGGGAGGACGTGACTATTTTCTGCTATTACAGATCTCTGGAGTCTAAACTTGACAAGCATTACCTTTATCTGTCCATACAGCTTAAGCAGGGCAATGGGAATTTAATTATCAGCAGAGCCTTCTTAACATGGACGGCGCAATGACAAGCAGGTCAAAGTGCTTGAAGTGTGTGTTTAAATTAAAATGCAGAACACACTGAAGATTCTTGAAAGTGCTTATTAAATTTCACAAAACCAACACAACTTATTATAGCACTTAAGACAGGCAAAAAAATGGTACAAAGAACACGTGAAAAGTTTGAGCCTTTGCGAATCTAAACCATTCCGTCTGTGGAACCCTTTTAAAGGCCAAAGGTTGGTCTCAGAACACAGATTGTTGTTAACCTGTCTATCCCTCCCTGCAACAGGGGAAAATATAAGTTGATAATAAGTTTGTTCAAGGACAAAAAAAGAGTATAAACATAGAAAAGAGCTGGGTGAAAACGGCTTCCTTTTTGTCTTGCTGTTTTTTTCATTTTCCTATTGCAGTGGAACCTCGAGATACAATGCTTCAAGTTATGAAATGTTCGAGATATGAAAGGTCTTGCGGGAAATATTTTGCTTCGAGATACGAAAAAAATTCAAATATATGAAAAACACCAACAGTTCTGCTCTATTATCCACTTGTTAAGTTTGACGTCGCTCTACGCTTCTGGTCCTGGCACTCCATTTCCCCCATTGCAAACAGTGCTAAAGGGGGCTGATACGTTTTAAAACACTTTAAATAAGTTTTAAATCGAGCAAAACATTATGTATGTTTACCAATAATGTGCTATAGCAAAAGTTTGAGTCAAGGTGTAGTAAAAGAAATAACGTTTGTGGAAAGTGCTGTTCTGTAGTGCAAGTTAGAGAAATCATGTGACACGTTCTCAGAAGTGCTCTGATGAAATATCTTGAGAAAGTTAACTTTCATCCGTGGTGCCGTAATGTCTTCTGCATCCGTTCCACCTCCTCCGACATTAACAATGTGTAGATTTAAGGATTGAAGAAGCGTTACTTGATTTTTTTCTCTGGTTTTCTATTTTTTCATTTACTTATACTGTTGTTTCTGAGAGCCGTTGCACGGATTAGGTATTTTACATGTAAAACTTGCTTCGAGATGCGAAATGTTCACGATACGACATCCACCCTGGAACAGATTCATTTCGTATATCGGGGTACCACTGTATTATTTGTTTCCTATTTCCACCATCAGAAAGAGGTGACTGACATTTCACCAGACCAGATTTGTAGTCTCTATGTAAACTAAACCAAACATCACTTACATTTACATTTAAATTAGTTTTGAAATATACGTTTTTTTCGATGATTCTCTGGCTCTAGCAGAAAACCATTTTCTGCTATGACAGTTTTCAAGCCATTTAGAATTTAATGAAACATGCCTGCGATGGACTGGCGACCTGTCCAGGGTGTACCGCCACCTCTCGCCCAATCTGCGCTGGAGATAGGCCCCGCAAGACCCCCGCGACCTCGAAAAGGGAATAAGTGGGTTGGAAAATGAACGAATGAATGGATGAAAAACATGCTTTACAAATTTCTCCCAGGCTGTCTGTGCAAAATTTGTCTAAAGCTGGTCCACAATTATCAATTAAAATTGATAAAGTCATGGATTTCAATTTTCCACATGCCTTTTCTTGCTAAAAGGGTTGCAACGTTACTAATCTGCAACAATTCATTGTGATCAGGAGGTATGGGAAAAGATGTGTCGAACCATTTAGGACATTTTTTAAAATGATGTCAAAAACTACTGTATTTTGAAAACAAATTAACATAAAATTGTACATGGTGTCATGCATGCTTGACATCATGCATTGAAGGGGACCAACAATTTTTTGAGATGGTGAAAGCGTGATTGTATGTTTACACCTGGCTCTCTGAAGCAGCAATAATGTATCCGTTATTAATGAAGTTAATCATTTGTTTTTTTACCACAGTTATCCATATAGGGCTTTTGTAATCATTGAAATGCTGTGGACACTGCTATGTATTATTGCAATAGAGCTTAAAAGAACACGAAAAAATAAATAAAAAACACATGTAAAATTTATTCCACAAATTTGTTGCAAACTTTGCATCCATTAACACATTTTTTCGAGTGTATTGGTTGGTGATTTTACATGAGAGTGCTCACTGACATTCTTTCTCTCATCATACACACATTTTCTGTAAGATTTTACTGTTTGTTATGTGCGTAAGGAGGGACCTAGATGCAAGAAACTCAGTTCTATTCTTAAGAATACAATGCTCAAAAATATAGACTCAGATTCACCAGGACAGATTCACCAAGTGAAAGGGCTGAGGACAACCACAGACTCCAGAAGGATTGCGAGTAGGCTTGGGCAGTATCTAAATTATGTTACAATCAAATCTCCTCCCAATCTTACCTTGGTATACAGCATTACCATGAATAATTAAACGAGTTGCCAATATATTAATGAATGAATTAATGAGGAATAAATGACAATTATTTAGGCCTAATCATTAATTTAAATTACTAAATACATGAAATTAGCGTTGCTAGGTGTCCATCAACCCGTTGCTAGGTGTCCACTTTTTCAGCTTGTGAGCTACTTTTAAAATGACTGAGTCAAAGTGATCTACTACAAAAATGTAAAACCAATCAACAAAAAATTATTTTCAACTTTATTGAGAATTGACCAAACACACATAATTATTTACATTTTTTGTAATAACCTGAGTTTAATTTGATGACTTGCACTGAATTGAATCATTAGAACAGTTGTGTGTGACCTGAATTGATGGTAATAGAGTGATTTTTATAGGAGCAATTGAGCTTTCATCCAAATAATCAAGAATAAAAATGATGCTCTAATAAATTTGTAAAGTTTTTTTGAAGATGAGTAATGCAGTACAATATACAGGTGAGGAGTGGCGTGTTGCTTGATTTTGCTTGTAACAGAGTAATTTAGAATGAAGTTATGAAGCATATTCTGGGTAAAACATATTTTGGATCTGGTAATTTGCAGACGGTCCCTAAGTGATTCCATGTCAGCGGGTTGCGCATAGATGGTAATGTGTTTCTGCAAATGCCGAGGGAAACTTGTTTTGATAAAAAACGTTTTGTAGTTTGTCCGCTACATAACACAGATTAAAAAAAGGTATTATTTGTTTACTAAGAACAGTCTGGTCTCGAGCTATTGAGCAGAGAAAACCAAATCCGTGAATCTGCAGCTAACTTTACAGAACTGTGACGGGATGGATGATCGGCTGATATTGTTTCAATTCGCACCGGTTCGACCGGTTGACCGCGATCGACGTAATGAGCACCCCTGGTCTACGTGTTTCAAAATGCAAGTAAGCTATTATACAGAAAAAAGGCCTTCTCTTAATGCATCACCTTAATTTTTTTCTTTTGATTTTTTGCCGCCAGTTTATCAGGAAGAGAAGATTTGGTTCTTTTGGATGAAAAAGGTGTTTGTTTGCAAATATTTTATGAAACATTCCAGTCTTGCGCATAAATTCAATGTAGGATGAAAACGTGGCTATTGAGTCTGGTGGAGTTGGTGACATTTTATGTGACACACAAGACATGGGCCAGGCTTCATGTATATTGTTTATAGGTTATTACCTCGTATATGACTTTGCAGGTTTTCATGGCCCAAGTGTTGCTCTTGTCAGAAATTAAAACAATATCAAGTTTCGTACATACCGTAATTCCTTGTGTCACGTGATGTACAATTTATGCACCAAATATCAAGCTGGTCTGAGTGTAAAACCACATGAACAACCTCACCTCTGCTAACAACGTCCCCCAAGTCTCCCTATGGGAGGCAGTCCTACCCCAAATTGTGATGAGGAGAAGAGGGAAGGACAGTTCAATGTTAATAAAATTCCAAATTATTCATCCGTTTCAGGCCTCGGGTGGTTTTGACACTTTGTACATCACTTTGAAACAGGCTCTAGTTGAGATCTAGCAATTAGCAAGCAGTCATGAAGACACCGGAGAGCATCAGCCTCAGCCTTCACCACACAAAGGGAAACTGTATGAGTAAATGTGGAGCAATTTCATCATCAGTTTAGGAAAAAGCAAGACGGAGATGAAACGTTGATGCTTTTTCAAATTTGTGTGTAAAAGTGGTGTGTAATTGAGCAGAATGATTGCAATTAGTGTGGAAAATGAATGCTCTAATCAGTGTCATCTTAATGAATCAATTTAGGAGCCTTGAAGCAATACTCACAAACTGTAAATGTAGGAATGTAATATAAGAAGTACACTAACAGCAAAAAAATAAAAAACTCATTGAAATACATATGACATCAAGGTCATTTTTCCTACTGGTGATTAGATTTTTTATATTTCTACCTAAGATCAGAGAAGGAGCTGTGTATCAGTGTATTTGGGTGGTTGATGAATAACACAAGTCTGATTGTCTGTGTGTCACTCAAAGATAAAAAGTAATATTCATAGCATATTTAAACGTTGTTCCTCTGAAATGATATAGTAAAATGCTACCAAAGGTGTATTTTAAGATTTCCTCTTGGATTTCTGATCCAAACGATTACAGTTGTGTAATATGTTGGAGTGATTGTTAATAACATCTGTTAACATTCTATGCACAACTGCAAATCAAACTACAAATAAGACAAAACTATAATGCTAGAAGATAAAAAAAAATATTACTTAAGCCTACCTGTCTACACCTCACCTCTGGTCTGTCTTTAGGTTTAAGTCTGATGTTAATGAGTGAAATCTAGGCCTTATGTTCTTTTGGGTTTATTTTTACAGGTGAGTGATTGCTCAACCTCTTCTCATTCTCCTTAAACGTGGCTTAGACAGTGTCAATTGCTTCCTGCTTGGCATGAAGTGGATTGCAGTTTACAGAAATGCCCCCAGGAGTTGGTCTGTGCACAAATCTTTAAATGTAAGAGAATTGATGCAGAGAGTTGACGATGCTGCCGCTGCAGTTCAGAGCTGCAGTGCTGCAGATGCATAGGTGTACAAATACATTTTGGGGGAAAACATATTTTAAAATAAATCTTTAGATATTCATTTATTGTGTTTTGGAAAAAAAACTTTCATATACAGATAAGTAAAATGTGCATAAATTGCCAAGCTTTTGCTAGTTTTGTTATTGATTTTTATATGTTAAAGTTTTAAACTGCCAGCAGTTAATCATTTGCTGATACTTAAGAAAAACTTAAGGGATTTTCCAACCTGCTTATTCCGATTTGGGGTCCAAGTCAACCAACAAGCCTCGAACCGGCAACTGGAAGGCCACAGTGCTACCCACTGCACCACTGTGCTCCCCGACTTCATCATCATAATATGGGTACATTTTCAGCCCTTCCTCTTAGCCCTTGTTTCAAGGGCTGAGTGCTATGTGTAGGGGAAGGGCTAAGAGGTAAGTGTATGTGATAGAAATGAAACAAAGCCAAAGTTCTTTGTATTTTCTTATACCCTGACACGCTCCACGTTTCAGGTTAGTACTAATTAAAATAAAGTCTTGGTCTCATTACTCTTGTCAAAAGCTACTGATATTGTTGCACTTTTAGGAGACTTGAGCATAAGCAAAATTTATGAAACAGTATAAATTCCACATAATTTTATCAAGCAGTTTTGGCAATCAATATAGCAAGCACTGGAGGAAGAAATAAAGAGAAGGAGAAACAAGTGTTCAAACGGATGTGATGTCTAACACACTCTGCTGATTGATACCAAAGGCACCTTCAGCACCCCCTGGAGAACAGCTGCAGCAGGGTTGATTGCTCTGTGACAACAAAGGAAAGATCAGCTTCCTCTATAACTCCATAAATTAAATGATGCGTCATTTATATTTAAATTCATTCGGCAATCCCAAAGTGGAAACACAATGTGATGCACCTCCAGCAGAATTTTACCTTGAGTGAACTTTGTCCAGTGAAATGCAGCATGTAATGCAGCTCGAGCTACTAGACTGAAGAGGTTGAACAGCACTAGCTTGTATGCGGAGTCAAATGTGAGAGATGTGTCAAAATATCGACTGAAATGTGTTTGGATTTGGCAATTTTTTTAATCCATACTTCACAAGAGATTTGTGTCAGAAAGACAAACACAAAGTATGGAATCGTAATTGAAAACTTTAAAAGCGCAAATGAAAACACTGGCAATATTCTGCAAAAAAAAGAGAGTTTATTTGACGAAGATCTTCATTTAGTGTGTTCATTTGTTTTTGCAAACATTTTGTCACATTCCTAAATCCAAACTTTTATTAAACCTACTGAAAGAGCTTGCAGGTCAAAGCAATGTGTGAGGAATGTGAAGAAGTTCAAAACTACAATGCTTAATGATGTGTTCTGGCACATGTATGTAGTGCTCAGGATTTGCTTGGTTTTCAAAATCGTTTTTATTTATTTATTTGATTTTTTGTGGTTTTAAGCTGAGGATGTGATCCCATTCATGTTCAATGGAGATTGGCGACTAAAAAATAACCAAAGCAAACATCGCAAGCGACATCCAATTGGATGATTCCTCAACTGGTGTAACGGGACTTGAGTGAGGTTTATTGCCAAAAGTGTGTGTGAGCGCACACAAGGAAATTATTATGGTACTTGGGAGTACTCCAATACACAACAGAACAAAATTGCGAATAACAAGTTGCTGAGATTTAAGTTGGCAACTTTAAATCAGTGTGATAGACAGTAATAAAGTAAAGTTGAAATAAAGGAACAATAAAGGTGTTAAGAGGTGTCGAGTGCAGAGTTCAGATGTTTTATGGCTTGGGAGAAGAAGGAGTGTGTGCCGTGTTGTCCTGGTATTTGTGGCTCTGAAGCACAAGAATTCAAAGAGGTGATTGCCGGGATTTGTGGGGTCCAGGGTGATTTTGCTGGCCCTCTTTCTCACTCTGGAGGTCTATAGGTACTGGAGAAACGGTATAGGGGAGAGACTCACAGACCGCTGAGTAGAAGTGAGGGAGGTTAAACTCAGCTGGTGCAGGAAGTACATCCTCTGCTAGGGCTTCATGACGACGGAGTCGATGTGTGTGCTCCCCACTGATGCCACAGTGCTGTTCGTGATGGTCAGAGGGGGGTGGGAAGGGTTTTTCTTCTGAAGTCCATTACCATCTCCACAGTTTTGATGCTCCAGGTTGTCCTATCCTGGATGAGACCAAAGACAGTGGTGGAGTCTTCGAACTTGAGGAGTTTCACAGCAGGATTGTGGGAAGTGCAGTCCTTGATGAACCAGGAGCAGAGAAGTGGAGAGAGAACACAGTGCTGGTTTTGCGAGTGAAGTCCCCGATTCTCACCAGCCGTTTGTCAGGAAGCTTGTGATCCACTGACAGGAAGAGTCCGGGACAGACAGCTGGGAGAGTTTATTAAGAAATAATGGTGTTGAACGCCGAGATGAAGTCCACCAACAGGATCCTCACATAACTCCATCAAGATGCACCTCCATGCTGATTCCATGAGAGGTTTCTTTTGTGAACCCATTGAGCTCTGTGTTTTCTCTTTGGGCGCACATATAATGGTGTGCATGTTGTACATGTCTAGCAATGCACATAATTCCATTGCAGTGTTTAAATATAGATGGAATTTTACCCCCAAAATTTTAAACTGAAAAATGGCAGATTTGTTGTTGACATACGTAACATTTCAAGTCAACCACTCATTGATAAGCGACTGAACAGTGGTTCGCCCTCAAGCAACATTCTGCTAGCCTCTGGGCAATGAGCTGCAATGTTGTCTCTTTTGGTCTGTATGGGGCGTCAGTCTTGTCATCTCGTGCCTCTTTCTCGTGATACAGTCTGCATCGACATTTTAAGATTATTTCCGGATATCATATTAGTTTTGTGATTCTATTCGCTCTAAAGCAGTGCAGTTAAGAAAGAGATGATAAAGCGACCATTGTTTTATAAATCAGACTTTCAAATGTCTTTATGTGGTAAATAAAAGCCCTTTTCTGATGGGACTAGTTTTCCAAACAATATCTGAGTTAGAAATATTCTCGGACGACGTCTGTCAAGGCGTGTGCTGATTCAAACGGGACTAAAAAGCCTGTGATTTTTACAGAGATATAAGTGTCAGAGTTTGGCTTACAATCTCCTGATTGGTGATCAAGCTCATGTGATCAGATTGTGTGGCCTGCAACATTTTGTCAGAAATCCACTTGAATATTTTAACATATGTCATTTTAACATAATGACTGCTGAAATGAAAATAATCTCACCTGAAACTGATATTAATCAGATTTCTTGTTAATGTAATCTTTTTAAATCATTGAAAGGTTGCATCCTTGTCCATTGTTGTTGATTTAAAAGTACCGGAAACTTGAATTCTGGCACGCAGAATCTACTGAGAGTTCATGTGGTCCAAAACACAAGAAACATTTTTTTTCCACACAAAAATGTTTTCCACAATCAGAGATTATTATGAAGAAATTTTAACAGAGGTCCTTAGAGACAGAAAGAAAAAGACTTTGCAGATTCAGACCGGATTAAAAACACAAATAAACTGAAATTTCTCTAATGACCCCCTGTGAATTAGTTCCATCTTAAGTTCGCTATTTTGTATTATACTTGTGATCTTATGGAGAAGAAAGGGAACAAGGAGCAAGAACATTCAAGGTTGAGAGGACAGAATTATAATTTTCCTTTACAAGCTTGTGGGTAAACATCGTAAGAGGAACCAGCAAATAAACTGGAACTGGCTTTAGTGGGATGAGATGGGTTAGAAGAAATAGCAACTCTGACTCACAAACAAGATGATTAAGGCGCATTAGATACATGTGTGTTCTAATGAGCAGCTGAACCAAAAGAGCGCCAGGGCACAGAACAAGAGAGTAGAGCAGAGACAGGAAAAGAGGAAAATCCCACAATCCTAAAACCAACAGAACCCTACGACAGGTAAAAAAAAAACATATTGAAACATCTAAAATGTCAATAATTAATGAAAATTTAAATTCAAAATCTGTACATTATGTATACAACATACCTGCTGCATTTTTTTACTATCCCTCAAATTATCTGTTGGCTTGAAAGCCATATTTATTATAGTTTAGTAATCACAATAACAAGTAATATAAACAAAAAAGTAAACTTTCCTCGAAGGAAAATCTGAATAACAAAAGACTTCTCCAAAGGAGGAGGAATAAACTAAACTAAATGAACAAATGACTGGGCTTTGGTGCCAAGCGGGCGTGGGAATATAAACACAGGATAATACAGAACATCTCTGGAGTAATGAAACTAAGCCAAAGGGGAAGGAACAGACAGCAGAGAAAAAGAATGAGCGATCATGTGACTGAACTCCGATCACATGACTAAGGCAGAAGTAAATACACTTAAAAACTATGAAGTGTGCAAAACGGCAGAAAATAAAGGCATTGAGGTAACAGATAAAGACAAAACGTTCTTATATATACTTCTTTGCTTGTTGAAAACATGCAATAAAAAAAATATGTGTGTGCGCGTGTCGGTATGTATATAATATTAATATTATATAATATTATTTAATTTGACATATGTGATATAATATAAAATAGATTTGATATAGAGTTGTGTATTTATATCAGCTCTAAAAAGAAATGTGAGAACAGTCCGGAATACTATAAAGCAAATCTAAACAAAAGGTTTTCTAAACCAGATTCATACTTAAAGGAAGTTTTTGGTTTAGGTTTCATTGTTTCTTAAAGCACACACCTAAACACTCTTTGATTTCCCGAAGCCTGATTGCTCCTGCTTCAGCATGCGATCAATAGCTGAGTCAGTTCCAGTATTAGCTCACATTCTATTCTTTTATACAAGCGACACTACTCAAGATTGCTGTGGACTTCATAGCTCTTGAAATAGCTTGAATAGAATTAGTTTTCTAGCAGGTGCACAATGTAGCCAAAACATTATAACTCCCAAGGCCCCCACCCCCACAGAAGGTGCAGCTAAAACGTCCCCTCCAGCTTGTATCTCTCGCTCTGTATAGATGCACCTACATCGTTGTGTCATTCTGTATGGTTTTATTTTAGATCACCCGAGGCCGTGCTTCTCAAGCGTGAAGATCTTAGTAATACAGATGTTGAACAGTGCAGCTTTGAAATTGTTTAATGTTTGGTTAAACGGGAGAGAAGAAAATTGGGAGGGTGGTAAGGATTTAAGAGCTTGAGTTCAACAATAACCATTATCACACTGGAAATTTATTTACCATACTTTTTGTGTTTCTGTAAACCACATGAATTATTGATTGACAACTTGCCTTTCCATTGTTTTATTTTCTCATTTTTCATCATGTTGCTGAAGTTTATTGTGTTATGAACTTGTGCATGCTTCTAAGTTTAGTTGTGATGCTCATTACCGGTGCACTGTACCATTAAAGGCTTGTGGACAATGTCTTTGGATGAATGAGCCATTTATTTAGTTTAACTACACTGAGAAGTCTCTGCAGTGGATGCATTGTAGGACCTGGCATCATGTCTTTCTGTACATTAGTGTCACATTGTGTCATGTCTAAAGCTATGAACCCATCATAATCCGTTTCATTGTCTGCAACAAAGCGCATTTCATCTATTTGCCGGAAGCATTCCTCATTCTGTTTTGCCACTGTATCTCCGACAACATCACAAATGATTTTGGAGTGTTTATGTAACACTTATCAGATGCTATGCACTAACACCATAAACACATGCTGGAATGTTCCAATAAAGCCCAGAGTTATAACCAATAAGCCTGCCATTTGTAAAAGTGGAACATTTGGGATTATAAAAAGTAACAATCTAATAAAAAAGTCAAAAGCCAGATGCTTTTCTTTAGCAGAGTGGCACTGAATATGGAAATAATTCTGATTCAAACAAAACACAAGAAACAAAACATTCACCCAATGAGAACACTATATTTACAAAGTGTGATTGAAATCCCAGAAGTAGGATAGACATTCAGATACAGAAAACCCATAGTCTCTTCCTTTCAGTCTTTGCACTGCATTCAAGAGTGTACAGGGCCGAGGTCAGGCTGACATGAGTGCAAAAGACTCGCTCACCCCCACCACTCCTGATTCTGTAATCAGAATTTCTAACAGATAAGTAAATAATGTCCACTGCCCCCCCTCTTGTAAAAGTGGAACTTTGTTCCCAGACCTGTAATGTATAAATACCCTGAAGAAACTGCCAATAAACTGTGACTGGTTTACCGCATGATTCCCTTGTCGTGTCTCTTTCCTTGTCATCCTGAGATCTCAGAACTTTGTCTCTCAAGAGGGGAGAGCACAGAGTCCTTCCTCCCAAAAAGGATTACATGAAACACTTACAAGTACAAAAACTACACAAGCCTTGGGCAAAATAAAATAAAACAATACTCACACACGCACACACACACAATAAAAGTAAACAGTAACCCGACAAGAACAAAACCAAGATGTGGAACTAAACACCAAACTGAGGATGAAGCTAAATTGAAAAAGGGAAAAATGGTGAGATGGTGAAATCCAACATATTATCAGATGGGAAAGAAAAGCTTTATTTGTTGTTTCTCATTTTTAAGGTGAGAATATGTATTTGTATTGAGAATACAGGGCATGGTACCCTTGGCTTTAGCTTCTGTGCTGATGAGAAGTGGGCGATGTGGATGACTGGGTTTAGATGTCAGAGGTGCTTTAATTTAAAGGAGGGCATGAGCTACCATAAACTTTAAGGAATGGCTGGATTGAAAGGATCTGTGTGTTCCCATTCCAGTGAGACTTTGCAAAATGGAAGAAAGTGTTGAAACAGTTATTTTGCTAGTTTTAGGTTCCTATTAAATTCAATTTAAGTTGATGCAACAAATGTTGGATTAATTCTTTTCTATTCTAAATCATAATTTGCCACATTTGCCATGTTTCCATCCAAAGATGCAAATTAAATTTATGCTCACAACTGGAATTTTGCATAAATTATTTGCGAATAATGTCCAAGAGAACAAAATCGTCACTTCCGGATAAACTGCCGCTAAATATCAAAAGAAAAATGGACGATGTTGAATTTTTCATATATAATAGCTTACTTGCGTAAGTAGACATGGATGAAGCACAATATGCCCAGTCATGTCATCTTACTTTTGGATGTGAGACTTCTCTTTGGCCACACAGTCGGTCAAGACTGTTCTTGGAGGTGATGATCCCAAACCACTTTGGCTTGGGAATTGTAGTATCACCAAAACATCATTTCAGATGTTGTGCAATAAAATTTGGCCAGTTCCAGACAAAAATTTGCAATGCCCTTGGATTGCTTTTGGATCTATTCTGTAAATGCATTTCTATCATAGTTCTATCATATCACAAAAAAAAGGTGATTTTAAAAACAATTTGTATGCATTTTTACCAAAGCGTTATGGTTTTTTTGTGCAGTATTCCAAAATGCGGGTAAAATAGGTGGATGGAAACGCAGGCTGACTGGATATTCTGAAGCATTTGGTTTTTTTTATTACTCTTACTATTACTCTTAGGATATTGTATTACCTCGCCTCAGTTTTATGATCAGAACCTTGTCAAATACTGAAGCCTGTAACAAAAACATATTCCACTGCCCTTTGTTAATGTACTCGTTTTGATAATGACACAAATATTAGTTTTCATATATTTTAGTTTTCACATATTAGTTTAGTTTGCTGCTAAACTGCTTTCAGATCTTTGTTTCAGTTGTTTCTGTGAAGCACTGCAATGTAATTACAAGCCCTTCATACGTTTTTATTCACGATCTTTGCAATTCAACTGGGGCTCCTCTCATTCGGCTTCAGTGGCAAATCCTGATTGATAGCTACCCGTTCTTTCATAATCACTTCTTGATGTTTGTCAGAATTAGTGGGTTTTTGTTTGTCCAGCCGCCTCTTGGGGATTGACCACAAGTTCTCAATGGGATTAAGATCTGGGAAGTTTCCAGGCCATGGACCCCAAACGTTTTGGTTCTTGATCCACTTAATTATCACTCTTGCCTTGTGGCAAGGTGCTCTATCCTGCTGGAAGGTGCCTTATTCTTCACCAAACTGTTGTTGGATTGTTGGAAGAAGTTGCGGTTGGTTGGTGTATTGGTACCATTCTTTATTCATGGCTGTGTTTTGGGGAAAATTGTGAGTGAGTCCACTCCCTTGGATGAGAAGCAACCCCACACATAAATGCTCTCAGGATGCTGACACAGGACGGACGGTAGTGCACACCTTTTCTTCTCCGGACAAATCTTTTTCCAGATGCCCAACAATTGGAAAGGGTCTTCATCTGAGAATAGGACTTTGCCCCAGTCCTCAGCAGTCTATTCACCATACTTTCTGAAGATCAATCTGTCCCTGGTGTTTTTTGGAGAGAAGTGGCTTCTTTGGTGCCCCTTGTTGTTGACAATAGGCCATCTTCCAAAAGCTTCACTGTGCATGCAGATGCACTCACACCTGCGTCCTGCCATTCCTGAGCAAATTCTGGACTGGTGGCACTCCGATCCTGCGGCTGAATACTCTTTAGGAGACGACCCTGGAACTTGCTGGACTTTTTTGGACGCCCGAAGCCTTCTTGACAAGGCTTGAACCTCTTTCCTTCAAGTTCTTGATGATTCTATAAATTGTTTATTTTGGTGTGATCTTAGTAGCCACACGATCTTTGCCTGTGAAGCCAATCTTTTGCAACACAATAGAATAGAATTGAATAGAATAGAATGCCTTTTATTGTCACTATACACATATACAATTTGCATTATAATATGTACAATGAGATTAAGAGCATCTCGCAATACAGTGCAACACATAGTTAGACCAAAATGCTATAAAGTGTCAAGTACAAATAGAATATAATAGTGCAAAAAAGAGGGAGGGAGGTACATGAGGTGGCAGTTCTGTTTAAGAGCTAGATATGTATAGTATTACATTGCAATTTCACAGCAATCATAGTTTTTATCGCCTGTAAGGTTATTGTCCGTTATCGTCCGATGCTTAGGGTCTGGTGAAGTGTAGATTAAAGTCCCTGTGTGCGCATGTTGGAGTTGAGGGTAGTGATGGCTTCTGGAAAAAAGCTGTTCTTGAGTCTGTTTGTCCTCGTTCTGATGCACCTATAGTGCCTTCCTGAAGGCAACAGTTCAAACAGACCAGAAGCCAGGTGAGAACTGTCCCTGGTGATGTTCTCGACTCTGCTGAGACAACGGGAGGTGTAAATGTCCAGTAGGGAGGGGAGAGGGCAGCCGATGATCTTCTGTGCTGCTCCGACCACCCTCTGGAGCCTCTTCCTGTCTGCTATGGTGCAGCTGCACACAATGCAATAATGGCTTTGTGGTCACTATGGTTACAATGGAAAAACACTCATTTCATCCTCATTCAAGTCTACCTTTCGAACCCAATCAGCCTGATGTCCAGCCTTGTGCTTGTCAACATTCCCCTATGAGTTAACAAAGCGATTACTGAAATGTAATGTAATTATTCTGATAACTCTTCATAACATTCTGGAATAAATGCAAATTGCTATTCTCAAAACTTTTGGCCATGACTGTACAGAGAACTTGAATTACATTTTTAACTACTTGATGATTATTTCAGTATCGCCCGAGTGGCCTCGGTTTAGGCGTCGCTATAGTTGCGTTTGTTGAAATCATTGCATACGTGCATACTGTCCAACACAGTAATAAAAAAATTAAAAAAATATTATATTTCATGCAGTGATGATTCTTTCTGGACATTTAATGAGCTCAATATTAGGGACCAACAGGATGCTGAGTCATGCTTCACCCTTGCCCTGCTTAGCGTGCTTTTAGTGATGCACTGCTAATGGCCTCTGTGCACACAGATCCAAATTGAGATTTGCACAAATCTCTGGTCGACTCCTCAGCAGGGTGCTCTTGATACAGTGATTGGTCTTGATACAGTGACGCTTCCGGCCTGGGGTGGGCATTTGCGGTACAGATGCACTCCGCATCACACAGGGACAAAAGAAAGAAGAAAACAACGGCAAAGAACAAATAGAAAGAATCATAGATGTCGAGCGGTTTATACTGTTGGTGGCTGATCACAGGGAGCCGTTTCACAAAAATGTTGACAAAAGAGAGGATTTGTATCATGGTATTTCTTTCCTGATTCCTGAGTGAAGTTACCAAGAAAACCTCATCAAATCATCAAAAGAGCCAGCTTGTTTTGGCCATTCTTGTGAAAAAAACGATCCTTTATGGCAGTGTGAAACTCTTGTGAAACGTTGGCACCACTCATTTGGTGAGACGTTTGAGCGCCCATAGTTTTCCAAACTTTGGATTGAAAATTCGAATCAGTGTGTAGAGGCCTTAAAGCTAGCTGTGCCAACTTTGAACTTAAAATACTTCTTTGGAAACCCACAGAGACATGACAGGCACTGAACTGTTCTATACAGGGCATGGGCTTCAAGCATAAGTGATGTTTCCAATGACGTAAAGTTTGACCCAGCAAATCACCTGACCATATTGGCTGCATTCTCTCCTGGCTTCAATGCCAAGAGATTTACCCCTTCACCACATCTTCCCAGAGGGGGCTCTATGCCAGGTCCCCTGGCATGGTCACAAACCCTTTTTGAAAGTAATAAATAAATAAATAATAAAAATAATAAATAAATAAATCTTGTTTAAAGCAGGAATGCAGTTTTTTTTGCTGCATACTTAACTTGAATTCCTCCACATACTGGTAGGTTGGTGGCTAGGCTGGCAAAATAGACATTACAGGGACAACACATAAACTCCGTCAAGTAAAACTTAAACAAAAATACATTGATTTTTTTGGGCAAAATGACTGGGACAATGGGTAAACTGGCAAACATTAATACAACCTACCGAGACAAGTGGACACTTGTTAGAAAAGGAAAAAGAAATGGAAAATACAGAAATAATAACACGTTTAAGAATTGGACGTACGGCACTAAAAGTGTATTGCATAAAACGGGAAAAGATGCTAGTGAAATTTATGTTTTAGTAAAACACAAGAAACAGTTGGTCATATACTTATCAGTTATTATCAGTTACACTAGGACACATCATTATCTGATTTATTTATTAACGAAAACTATCAGACACGTGTTAGAACCCTTTATGTGTGTCATGTCTACTTTTGTGTTTTGTCGTGTGTTTTAGACCTCACCTCTGATGACCTCACTTCCCATAACATCACTTCCTCTACCTCAGTCAACTTGTCACTTTCCTATTGGTCCAGTGTTCCAGTTCAATTGCAGTCTTTTACCAAATTCTTGTCAGTCAAAGTGCACTTAAAACGGAGATTAAAAAAAAGTGCAGAAGCAAGAAATTATGCCAGAGGTGGATAAAGATACATGAAGAGGTATCTTGAGGTCCTACACATGGATCCTGTGTCCGAGTCACCCAAGTAGGAAACCCTGTTGGCTTTCAGGGTGAAACAGTTGGAGGTGAGTCTGCAAAACCATCTAATAAAGCTTCAACATGCCCGTTCAAACTGCCGAAACCAAGCCTACTTGGATGACTGAGACCGTAGCCACAGCAACCCTATACACCCACTTTTCTCTGCCTAGAGACGCACCGGAAACAGCAGTATGTGTTTCTGAATTTGATGGTTTTGTTGGACCCAACATTTAGAGAAAGTGAAATGGATGCCTACTTCATGGTTTTTGAGCGTCTTGGAAATACATTGAAGTGGCTGAAAATTTTTTGATTTTTGTAATGAAAATTTGTGGAAAAAAAGTGTGTTAAGATCACACATAAGCATAAAATGCACCTAATCTTGATATACACAGTCCAGTAGGTGGCGATAATGTACCAAGAAATTGGTTTCCCAATCACCATATAAATTAAGAAGAAGCATTTTCTCTGTTGGATTCTTTTTACTCCGTGTTCTTGGTGTTCCATGTAGTTTTATGCATTTTTTCATTATAGCTAACACATTTATTCATTTTAGGTTTTCCCTCTTGGTGGTGTTTTATGTTCAGTTGTTTAATAAAGAACTGTGTTGCCCTCTTTTTAAGAAATCTGATCGTAACAGAGTCATCAATAATTTTGAGGTTTTTACAGGTCTGTAGTAAAAGAAAAGCCTTTGAAGGATTTAAGACTACATCCCCTGCAGCCAACCCAAAGTAATAGTTGTGAAAGGCCCTGGCCACGCTTGCCAGACAATACTGTCTTTCAATGTTTTAAATACAACAGCTCTTCTGTGCCGATTCAAGAGAGTTGTGGCACATGGGAGACTTGTTAATTACCCACCTTTCCATCCTCCCTCCAATTCCATGGCTCGAGCCGTATGACAAAGGTTGTTCCTGTGATTCCTTTAGAACATCCCAAGGTCTTGGCAATGGGTTCTTTTTTTTCTTCTTACGGTAAAACAGTTCTATTTTGATGTACCATTCACATAGCTCTGTTTAGAAGAACAATAGATTGTCGCAAAGCCGGTGAATGGTTTGTATGTCATCAAAGATCGTATTCAAGATGAAAGACCATTTCTCTGAGAAGGTGTAGCAGATGGGAAGTAGGTTAGTGTTTGTCTTTGATTTGGGATGTTTTGCAATGTTGCTTGGGAGGTAAATGGGAGGCTGTTTGAAAAGGTTGGGGGAAATTCAAGTGAATAGCTGCCAAGGCACCAAAGATTGAAGGGTGTAGTATTTTAAGAAATTACTCAATTCATTGTGAAGGCTACTTCCATTCTAACATTTATTGAAAGAGGGGAAAGCTCAAAGTGGCACAAAAACAAACAGGTTTGATGTCCCTGCCTTATGAATGATTTATGACAAGCCGATTTAATCAAGAACACTAGGCAAGATTGTTTTGCGGTGTGTGGGGGATGGGAACACATTGTGTAAAAATGGTCAAATCAAGTTTGGTCATGTCATTATGGAAAATGTCTCTTCAGAAATGTAATGAAGCTGATACAATTTATTCTGAAATTTACAAGTCCTATGATTTCTCTTCATTATATAGAGGTCATGCATGTGATGTCACGGTACCTGGAATGAGTGGCAAAAAGCCTATTTGTGAGATTTTTGACCAATCGTAAATTAGTCACGTTTGGAATCTTTGTGTTATGTCTGGACTTTGGACTTAGTGAGGTCTGGACTCTGTGATGGCCAATCCATGTGTGAAAATGGTGTCTCCTGCTCCCTGAAGGAGCGGCAAGCAGAAAGAGGGGGTTCTGAATTGGACATGGGATCATCACGCCTCTTTTGAAGCAGATCCAACAGAGTCCCGGTGTCACACCAGAAACCATTCAATCCAATTCCGAAGGCAACTCCAACCCTGTCACCTCCACAGATTTTGTGAGCATCATGCACACCTGCAGCCTCAGCTGAGCACATACCGGCTCTAAGCATATCTTCTGTTGCTGCAAAGAACAGCAGATTATCTACAGGGCTGAGTAATGTCGGAGCCAGGGCCAGCCCTAACCAGTTTGGCCCCTTAGCAAGTTTTCAGATTAAAATTGAATGAGCGGCACGTGGTTTCTAGTTAAACGGCAGTTTATAATTGTGTTTAGTAGTGTTAAATTACAGTTTAGTAGTGTCTTTAGAATACACTACAAAAGAAAAAAATAGATAAGGACGTAACAGTGCACAAAACAGAGTGTAAAGATGTTTTAGTAAACCTGTTAGAGAAGTAGTTTTTCTCAAGTCAGTGCTGTCGCTCGCACATGGTCACATGTAAAAAAACTGTCAGAGGTACAGTAAATAATATTCCAAAAACATTTGATTCTAAATACTGTAGCAAGTTATTTCAACCATCACAGAGACGGTTATGGGCAGCATTACATGTTTACATGTTTTTTTTGAAACCCTGTTTATACCGTTTAAATCAAATTTAGCTTCAGTTACACCTAAGGGCCATATCATAGATGCCAAAGTTGTGATTTTGTCAAAAGTCTGACTTTTCCATTTGGATTTCAGCACCTGTAGAATGGAAGTCAAAAACCAAATCAATGCTAGCACACAAATGTGCTTTTTGCCTTTCTCTAACTCTGTGACTGTGCAGACCCTAGACAATAGCAACGCATGGGCAATGAATGACCCAGGTCACAACTACTACATTATATGTCTGGCTCATGAACAGCATTAAAAAGAAACCACATACATACCCAAACCCTTACTCAAAAGGTATCTGGGTTTATTATAAAAGAACAAAAACAGTCCAAACAGCATGAAATCATCCCCCTGGGAAAAGAAAACTAAATCCCACCAGATGTCGGAGGAACTCGGCATGGCTTAGAGAGTGAACAGAGCAGAGCTGATGCTGAAGAGGCTCGAGCCGGACAGAACAGACTGATCAGAGCAGATAATGCAGCACAGAAGCACTGCAGACTGACTCACCAGCATAGAACAGATGGAGTTGTGCGCCCAAGAGTGCCAGCTGATCAGATACAGGAGTAGCTAAATCAGAAGAGTGGAGGGGAACACTGGCACTGTGTGAAGAGAGACTGACAAAACAATATTTTTGGAAAGCACGGATACTGAAACTAGTATAAAGTAGCTCGCATACTCGTAGTTGTATTTGTAAAAACACTCGGATACCCTGCTCTGTCATAGACATAACTTTCAATTCATAGAGACTCTGTCAGCATCAACAGAATGTCAGGCTCTGCGGTGTGGAATTATTTCAGAATTAATAATAACCAATGGGATGACAGACATGATATAGTCATCATGTCCCATTACCTGGAAAACTAGCCAAAAAAACATGTTGGTATCGCAGAGTACTGGAAAAAAAACATTTTTGCATCCTTGATATATTAGAAAAATTCCGTTCAGTATGTTACGCCCAGTATATGGGGTAGGACATCATATAAACGATAACTGGTACAATATGCAGAGAAAAAGGGCCAAACTGAAAAGTAAACTGAAATTTCTTTTTCAAAGTAATATATGTATAAAATTATCTCAGGAGTATTAATCTTACAAAAAGGAAACAAATAAAACAAGGTAACTTTTCATTTCTAAACACCCAATTACCTAAAATTACAACAAGGGGCAAGATTACTCCCTACAACCAAACGTACACCTACAATTATCAACTTTCAAAAGGGGTAGGTGAAAAATTGTAGTGGTAAAAAAAGCAATGTCAATACCAAATGTGAATAATCTAATGAGTGAGGCGAGGAATCAACCACTGAAGAGCTGGTTGAAAGTCTTCTGAGGCGTCACACTATGAAACACATTCCATTGACTTGAATGGGATCGAATATTGCAATACAAAAGCGGAAACTCCCACCTACTCGGTAAGACTCCACCACGGCCGAAAATTCAGCTGGGAGGAACTTTGACCTGCGATATCGAGTCATGTGACGCAACTTGAGCACAAGACAATGGCAAGGTCAGGTCAGTGAGCTTTTTTGATCTCTCAAATTGAAGCAAATGTACATTTTTGTGATTACAGTATTCCTTGATAGTATATTAGCTGTTTTGTGGACTGAATCAAACCACTAGCAATTGTATACGGTGAGAAATTCTGTAATGTTCAGGAATAGAGACCGCTCTTATTCCTCTAGGCCTTGTTGATGAGCCAGGGCTGGTATAATTGATGATCTTCAGGTGATCCTCATTAACTGACGAAGAGTGCTTTTAAAATGCTATTTTTAAAATTCCATTACACTCTTTTCCCTTAAATTGGTTAGTCTTATACTTTACTCATTAATTAACCATAAATAAATAAATAAATAAATAAATAAATAAGTAAATAAATACACACGTCACTTGGTATGCTCTAACATTTGGCAAATTTAATGTTCTTTCATGTTTATGTCTTACCAATTTGTTTGAAACAGCACCCAACAGTAATCCTTCTGTGATTTGTAAAGACAACATTTGTTATTTGTCTTTTGCTTCGGACAAAGACAAATAACAATTCTAAACCCATCTTGTCCTAAACTGTTCGAGCTACAGCCACCAAACTTTGCAAAAACACGGGGTTGCTATCTTTTCTGACTGGTACCACTGAAAGGATTTCTTAGAGATTGCTGAGAATGCTGGAAAAATTTTCATAGAAACTTCAAACTGATCACATTAGCGGAGATTATCCATCTCTGCAATAACATACTAAGCATTGTACAAAAGTATTTGAACCCAAGGGGTTAAATATTTACCAATGACTTTTAATGGCCATTGAAAATAAATGGGCAATGGCAATGAAAATATTCTCAAAATTTAACATCAAAGGGAAACCGGGGTTTGTTTATGTAGATTAAAGTAACACATTTTTTTGATGACATCACTAACTGCTTCCTAGCAACCAAAATTTACCTTAGCGACCAAATTTTCTTCTTTGGTAAATGATAGACACATGGGTTGGTTTCCGTTCAGTGACTAAAGAAACATATTGTCTCCTCAACAGCAACCAGACTGTTTATCATTGCAATAAATTTTATTATGTAATATGCTCAGTGCTCACCGCTGAGCGCAATGTGTCCAGTCAGAAGGCTCCCGGTTCAAAGGATCATTGGTGGCCTTCCTAGAAGGAGTTTGCATGTTCTCCCCCAACAATCCCCAAAACAAGCGGCTAGGTTAATTGAATAATCTGAATTCCCCTTAGTTGTGAATAGGTGAGTGAATGTGTGTGTTGTCCTGAGATGGACTGGTGACATGTTCGCAGTGTACCCCTTCCGACAGCTGGATATAGGCACCAGCAGACCAGCCCGTGACCCGGAAAGGGAACAAGCTGGTAAGAAGATGAAAGAATGATTTAATAAATCTTAGAGACATGAAGATTGGTTTATATCCCTCATATTTACAAAGGAAACCATGCATAATGTCACTGACCCCCTACATAGCAACCAAAAATTCTACCTTGGCATTTTCTTATAGAATACTGTCAAACAGCACATTTGCAAACCAACATCAACGCTTAAATACAAACTTTATCCATCTAGTTTGTAATACAATTCTTTCTAATGTATTGGTTCCTAAATCTGAGTGAAGCATTCTAAAAAGGATCAAGTGTTTCTCTTGCTTCTAGCTTTCCCCTGATTGGTGGGTCTTGGTTGGTCTATCCAGTGTGGTACTTTTTATTTATTCATCTTAGAAAAGAAACATTCATTCATTCAACCCTCTTATTTCCTTTTGGGAATATTGGGTGGCTATCTCCAGCGCACATTGGGCGAGAGGTGTGGGTACACCCTGGACAGGTCGCCAGTCCATCGCAGGGCAACATTCACACCTAGGGGTAATTTAGATTCAATTAACCTAACCGCATGTTTTTGTGACTATGGGGGAAACCGGAGTACCTGGAGGAAACCCACGCAAGCTCGGGGAGAACTCCATTCAATGTATAAAAAGCCTGCTCCAAAAATGATTTGTATTAAGTTTTGTTAAATATGATTTTTTATATTTTTTTTTGTATAAAACTAACCTCTTACAGAGTCTTAAAACGTTGATTGAACTATTTCAGAATGTCTGCTGGGTCTTTTTCATATTTGATTACTCCAGCTTTGGATAGAATGCGATGAAACACTCTCTTGGCACATGGTTCTAGTGCACACTCGAGTAACTGATTAATGGCTTGATGATTTAGCCCCAGGGAAGGCAGCTATGAGAGATGCATGGAGCACAAGCTTTGGAACATTTTGCTATGGGATGATGGACCTGGATTTGAGGACATAGCCCATAATCTCAAGAGTAATCTATTGTATATTGTTGTAAATGGGTTCAACATGTACAACATGTATGAAAATGCTTTAAACATACAGAAATATAAAGAATGGTTGGTTTTTAGTATTTAGAAAAAGTGTTTTTTCAATATTTGATTTTTAATACATTTTCCCTTTCAACCAGCATCAGTTCATCCAAGTACATTTGCACAAAGTTATGGATTTTGTAGGATTGTAGGATATAGTCATGTGTATGATAAAAAACCAGTCTTGAACGGGAACAGAAACAGCTGGGGCTTAAACTGCTACCAAGGTGAGGTTGAGAAAGACTGAGCAAAGCAACAAGACACAAGGTAGTTATTCTGAGAGATTTAAAAATTTTTGAAAGTAGCAGAAGGTTGTTTGTTTTGGATAGTGATGAAAAAGTGAAGGTCTGCAGGTAACAATCAAGCATGGTGGAGGTTCTTTGAATGTTTGGGGCTCTATTTCTGCAAATAGAGCTTATCCACTGCAATACAAGCGTGTGGTATGAATGGAACCACATTTATTCTGCATGAAGACGATGATATAAAATCTGGTATCGTGGTGGAACAGTAGCACATTTGGATATTGCTGACACCATCTGACTCCCTATTTAATATTTGATATTTTTCAAATCTTGGATGGCTTATAATCTTTTTAATGAATTATTTGATAAAGATCGTAATTAAATACATTACATTAAACACAAGTACATTTCCAGTTGCCCCAAAGTCCCAATGCTGATGAAGCTCGAGCTCCTGCTGTTCACTGAGTCTGCAGAGGAGTGATGGGTACTGTTTTTATACCTTTTTGATGGACATAATTTGTTCTTGGAAATCCCTTGAAAGCCCCCAGTTGGAGTCATGGATTCTTTATAAACTCTTGTAACCTCTTGACAGTCCATTTATGGTTATTGGGAACAGTGTAAGTTCAGCTGGAGTTATGGCAACTGGTAAATGTTCTGTAAGCTCTTTGTTGCGGTCTAGGATCCCACTTTTCGGTACTTGTGGTTGTAAAGTACTTCTTTGTTGTTTTTCATGTGCTATATACCAATGCTGGTCATAGATATCATGCCAAAGTTTATCTATTTTATACATTTTATGATATATGAAATTTAATGAAAATTGGTTCTAAATAGCACTTTTGAATGTTAAAGGTAAATAGCACTTTTGATGATTGGTTCTAATAATCACTTTTGAAGATGAAGTGCTAACTGAAGATGTTAAATGCCACCAAAAAGGTTCTCCATGATTACAAGGCAAAGAACCAGATTTGGTTCTATGTACAACTCCTTTTTATAATGGATAAGTAAAGTAAAGTAAATTTTATTTCTAGAGCACATTTACAAACAGCAGAGCGGAAACCTTAGCTGAACATAAAACGCAAAATACAGTATTAAAATGACTAAACAGGTATGCAATAAATGCAACAGACTTAAAAACTTTTAATAATCAACATATTTAAAACACCTTCTCAAATACTCGACACCACACATTTAAAATGCCTGCAAATAAAAGTGAGTCTTCATTCTAGATTTAAAAACCTCAATGTGCGAGTTACTTCCAAACTGTAATGCGCTTCAAATTACCTGTCACAGTTATTTAAAAGTAATCCCCTACCTACTGTCTCAGATCTGAAATATATTCCTTTTAAGTAACTTTCACCAAAATACTTCAAAACGTAACATTCTAAAGGGAAAAAATGTACTGCAGCGCATTAAATATGAGTAGAAACTGATGTGATGGAATCCCAAATTATCAAAGTGAGATAAGAGGTAAAATTAGATATATATAAATAGTCTGGTTATTGAAGGATTAAACTCAGTTTCTTAATTATTATGTATAATTTATTTCTAATATATTTCTTTATATTGTTTCCACTTTCAAACTTATTAATGGTGTGTTTAGCAGCTGTTTTAAGCAAAACAGATATCTAGAATACTAGAAGCTACTACCGTTAATCGAGCTCTGCTGTCTGTGTTCGTTGAAAGTCAGGTGCACGACACTCGAATTGAGTGACAGCGGAAACAACCAATCCAGCGTCAGCAATACTGCCAGCAACCAATAGATGAACTTAGAATTTCACTCCGAATTTTGGCAGTAAAACCTGGAGGGGGCATGCACCGGCTACGTGAGCATACCGGTGAGCTCTCAGCTCTGGGAGAAGCACTAAAGCACTGCCTTTGATAATAACGTTCTTGTCATTTTCAAAATAATTCGCATTCATCTCGCGAATGTACCGTCTTCTGGCATAAAGTTCATGCATATATTCACTAACAGGAAATATGATTGAGCGAGAACATTTAAGACAATAAACACAAAATCGATAAAAACTACTACTTACTACCGAAGTCATCTGTTTGGTATCCGAATTTATCACCAGATTTCTGACCTAGGATGACACAACTGGAAAACGTTTGTGGAACTCTTCCATGATGATACCCCGAGTCTTTGCAGGGCCAAAAATCATCACTTCCATCTTTTCTTCATTTAAAAAAAAAGAAAAAAAACTATGACCCAGCCGTGCTTTTACATCTAGAATACAAGACAACAGAGAGTCAATGGGCTCACCTGCCTTGAGGGGGGATGTACAGTTGTGTGCAATCAGCATAAAAATGATATGTTTTGTCTTTAGATAATGTCACCCAGGAAATGGATTCCTGTGGAATGCCACACATGAGAGGTGCTGGTGAGGAAGGGTGAACGCATAAGTGAAGGTATGACTCCAACCATTTGAGTGGCGTGCCACCAATCCCAAACAAGTGCTCCATCCGCCAGATTAATAAATTATGATTGACTTAATCCTCTACTTGTCTATTTCAGCTACTTAAACCATTGGTTGGAAACTTAACTACACCACATTGCGTGATTATTGTTTTATTACACTCCAGATATGTGTATAAACAGAGGATTATTCTAATTTCTTGAGGTTATAGAACAAACAACACAAACTTTATTTGTGTACGGTTACTGTACACAGTACTGTACTCTTTCTGAACATAGCATGCCATTTACAATTATACTTTGCCCTCACCATCACCTGAGCAATAAAATCTCAGACTTAATAGCACTTTATTGATTACTTGGTTGTTGCAGTAACAATTATGGCCACAAAAAATGACACAATGTTTCTTTAAGCCCAATAAGGTCAAGGAGTTACAGTAAGTGGAGTAATACAAGTATATTTCGAGAACACAGCCATATAGAAAATACATTATAATGTGAAAGAACAAGCAGGAACTTTGAAACTGGGACAAGTATTTTCTGCACTGAGTGTTAAACTATAGATAATTTTTTTTGCATAAACAAAAACTGGAAACCTAAGCCATTTTTTTTCTTTGTTATTTTTCAGAGCTCAGCTCTAGAGTGCTCTAATTGCATTTGATTAAGGGCTTACGTGGGTAGATCACAGAACAAAGATTTCGAGATTTTTAGATGATTCAAGCATGTGCCGTAGAAACAACACTATTATCATTTTTGATATTTAATGAAGCTGATAAACAAAAGCAAGCTAGCTGATGTGCATTTGGAAAGGAAAAGATTTCATTAAGGTCCGTATTGTGTAAAATGGCATTACTTTGGAAAATGTGTTGGACATTGGGTATACAGACATTTCCTGACAGTGTCGATACCAGTTAACCATATGTGAGTAAAATCAATGTGTAGCTGTTTTACAAAATGAATCATCAGATGTATGACTTCCGAGAATTCTCTGACATTAATGTAAAAGTGACCAAGGTTAACAATGCTGTGTAGGGTTAAGGGTGAAGGCGTGAATAATCTATAGATCAGAAACATTGAACAAATGACAGACATTTCAAGTGTACAGAATTAAAGATGTACAATTAATAGCTTTGTAATTAGTGCATTGGCCTTTGTTTTTACTATTTTTGTAGCGAGATGTTCAAAGTTATTCTCTTTAGGAACTGGTTAAATGGTAAGCCCAGTCACATGCAGCTTTCTATTGAAGATTGTGTTTTTTTCTTTGAAGGCAGGAGACTTCAGGAGATTGATCTTTGGTCTGTATGGCACACGAGTTCCTGTACATGTTTCTATGGTGATGCTTCATTGCATTTGACAAGGCCAAAGAAATCGAAAATTATGCCTGGTGATTTGTTGTAGAGAATGAAAACCCTAAATGTAATTTTTGGGGGAAATTTTGAGTAAATACCATTATTGGTGATCTTTTTGGTGCATAGGGAGAGTGTATTTGTAGCTAACCGCTAGAGGTGAACATAAATACATCAAAATTCAAAAATCCAAGTTGTATCTCAAAGCAGTACAATAGTGAGACTTTTTAACAATTGGTAAAAACCTTTTTGAGCATTTGCTTACTATTTTACAATTTGGTCTAATGAATTGCATTTTAAAAAGTTTTTGTGGCAATGCTTGATGTCATTTTTTTAGTACAACCTCAGCATCTTTTCTTTTATAAATATTTTTTGCATTACATTACACAATAATTGTAAAAAAAAAAAAACGCATTCCAAGTTGTAAAGGCTTGGCTCTCGAATACAGAAAAAAAATAAACTCAAATAAACGGAACCTGACTTCAACATAATAAACCGCACATTTTAACCATAATATAAATAATAATGATAATAAACTTGTAAATAATACATGTAACAAAATCTAAATTAAAATCTCCAAAACTGACAATAAACTGTATTTATGTTTTAAAAATAAAAACTGTTCAGACAAAATAAAAATAAAAAATCTGGCAAACCTTTGCTTATCCTTATACATTGTTCCAAGCACTTGTGCCATTGTACAAGCCATATCACAAGTCTTGTAGGTCCAAATTCCTTCTTTTCACCACTAGATGGCACTGTCTGCACCAATTTGGGGTCAATAAAATGAAACTGAATCAAATTTTTCTCACATTTAAATTTGAACCTCGTAAACTATGCGTCATAATTCCAAACAATATTAAAAGTAATAACCTTTTTCAATCCTACACATTATATTTGAAATCAAAATTGAACAATAGGTGGGTCGCATCATTCTTAATTCAGAACAGCTGCTGGGATTGGCACCCGAGCGTGGTTAGTCAAAGAACTGGAAGCACACTGGTTGATACTAAACGAATTGGATTTAATCCATCATGATATGATGCAATAATTGATAGAGACAATATGGAAGTTCATAATATTAGCCCCATAGCAACTTGCTCTTTCATATTACCAAAATATGTTCAAATGTGTTGTGTTTTGGCAAATGACCCACCATCTTGACCCTCTCCATAAGCCATGATTTTCCAAGAATAAATGTGTTAAGTGTGTCTTAATCACGAAGAGGAAAATGTCACAACCATTATTATTTTTTTCGATGTAACAATCCTCTCCTAATCTGGTGAACAGCATCATATTTTTTGAACTCACACTCACCACATTGGGAAGCCATTATCCTGGCTAGTGTGGTGCAAATTCTGGTTTCTTTGTCATCTCTAATAAATCACAGCATACCCAGTTGCCCTTGCGGAACACATATACAGATGTACGCTTACTCTCTGCTGCCTGATTCTAAAGCACAAGCAAACAAGACACATGTAAGAGAAAAAGAACATTCACTTACTTATGTTCTGTGCATGGGTGAGAGCTGTTGAACTGACCTGACTCAGTAGCATCCACTGAGGCATTATAATGATAAAAACGTAAAGTTTGCTGTTACCAATTTTTCTTTGAGGCTTTGTACACTGTAAAGAAATAGTAATATTCATAGCAGTTAACATTTTTTGTTGCTAATTTACAAAAAATACTTTTTTTAATATAAATACAGAAATGTATTTACTACCAAAAATATTAACAAAAAGTTTTTACTTATAAGTAATGAATGTTTTTGGTTTTTCAATATGTTTTACAGTAAGAAACATGTTCTATGGTTATTGATGGTGTTTTATGTTTTATTTACTTTGAGGTATAGTTGCTTTGAATCAGTTGTTATCTTAAAAAATTTATAATAATAATAAATATAGATAAAATATAGATATTTTTACTATATATATATTTATACTTACATTTAACCAAGCATATCTAAAAAAAATTTTACCACAGAAACATTTCTCAAGATTGGGAAGGATTTTGAGCAAGATGAGGAGCGAGAAATGCTGACTTTTTCCTTTGTTTGTTAGCTGGCCTTTAGACAGAAAGCTCTTTAAAAAGCACCTAGGGGTCTTTCTCTCTGTTCTGTTGTGCTCAGCTCACCTTGGGTCAGTCGTGAGAGAAGAGACCGGGAAACATGCAGACTATTTCAAATACCCGCAATTAGTCAGGAACCCTGTCAGCCCATGAGTCACAGTGACACGCTAACTATTTTTAGCAGAACTAGCTAACATTATCTAGTATTATCATTAGGAAGGTCAGTGTTATAGCTTCTCTAAGCAGCTAAACTCTTTTCAGCGGTGATAACATGAAGCACAAGGAGTTTTAGAATCATCCACTATGACAAACACACTGTACCATTAGACACTGAAGGGATAGTTGATGGTATGGACCTCTATACACCTATGTAGATACTTCACCAAAAACCAGATATTTGAAGCTAAAAGAGTCATTTACCACATTAACACGGTATAGAATGTATTTCTGATTAGTTTAAAGCTATTTTCATTGACAAACAAAATGTTTTAAAATAAGGAAATTTAGGTACTATATGTGTTTTACTTTACCAAAAATTCTTTTATTTATCACCACATTACTTTGTTCGTTACTATATTTTTATGTCTGACAGAAACTAGATTTCTGTTGCTGCTACATAAGCAAATGCTGACTCCAATGTTCCTACCTGCAAGGCAACAAGACAGCAGCTTAAGCTTTTGGACACAGCCATGCACCACATACAATATCAAAGAAGTCTTGGCACTCAGTAGTTACAAGGTGCCGACGTGAGAGAAGAACAAGCTTTTACACACCGCCGCAGGGCTTTAAAAATGCTGTCTGATCACTTGTAGATTTGCAAGTGTTTGATCCCTCTAAATTATGCGCCACTACTGTAAGAACTTCCTTTGCTCTTTGAGAAGAAGAAACTGCCTTTTGGCTTCTCATGGGCTTTGAATCCAGTGTTAAAAAAACAGCAGGAAATTTGTTGTAGAATGATTGCCAAAACAGACTCTCATGTGAACGCAATAATCTGTTTAAAGAAAGTCATCATTCACTGCAGTACGTAATTGAACTGACGTAAAAGGATTGATTATCGTCTAGGGTATTTTCAGGAATGTTCTGATTAAAACATGCCTAGTTTATTTTATATGTAAAGGTACTAAGGACTTTTAAAGCACTTCAATCTGAATTAAATTAAACATCTTCCTAAAATCTATGATCAGACTTCATAAAGTCTATGATTTAAATGCATCACAAGAATAAGAATGCATTATCCTTGAGAAATAAAAGATAATGCAACCAAGTTCAACCTTACCAAATCCAATCAATTACCAAAACATAAATGGAAATTATTAAAATGTATCAATAAAGCATTTGTATTCACATAAGGACAAATTCGAAGGCCGCTTGAGTCATCACTGCACATAAAAGTTTCCTTCAAACACATTCTTCATTTCTCAAATCAACGGTAACATCTCAAGATCATCACTGATCAGAGGAATTTTAAAACAGAACTTTGCAAGTTTTGAAATATTAATATATTTCTTTATATGAAATATACACAATTATCATTTTCATGTGCATTAATTGATGTTGCTGTCCACAAATTCAAATTGAAATGAACAAAGCAATGGAATACATGTTGTTTTTTTTTAAACAAAAGTAGAAATATGTCGTAGAAAAGAATTAAATTCACAGCAGAATTACAAGTAATTATTGAACTCTTGCAAGCGACACCAAGTTTCCACTCCCTGCGACCAATCACCAGCATTCTAACGTCACTCACCGCTCCACAACAATAGCATCTGGTTTACAGTTCACCTAAACCTAGCCATTTTAACCATTGTTTTGACACTCAGCCTCAGTGAGGGGCGTGGCCTGGTGGGAAGTGATGTCAATGCACACCCAATAATAGCCTATTTCATGCAGCCACCATTTTAAGAATAAAAGTGAAGCTCCGGTGGGAAAAAACCCAGAGCAACCATGGCATTAATAACAATCCTGGAGCTACTGCCAAGATTTTCAATAAATGATGTTTACAATATCGAATAGCATGCTCTGTTTTATTGAAGGCTACATCACCAGTAATGTTAGAAACTAACGTTAAATTATTGGTCAGATAATATAATATGTAATGGATTATATGTAATGCCACATTTGTAACAGTAAGACTTTTTAGTGCTCGAGCACCAAATGTAATTGTTCAGAGTGTTATTGTTTGCAGCTTTCTGGGGTCTAAACATGCTCACAAAAAAAAAATCACTGAATTTCACTCTTCACAACTGGTGAAAATTTACATCCGATTGGGGTTCGCAAAGTGAGTGTTAAAAATGGCTCTATAGCGGCACCTAACGCATTTCAGTTTGTTGTAGATAAATGAAAGTAGGCACACATGTGTAGGGCACCAAGACTTAAATAGAAGTAATATAGATCACATTTCTAAACTCGACAGGAAGTCAGTTATTTTACCAAAAGCTCTAAATATGGCAAATTTATTCAAAACAAAATTTATTCAAAAGAAAAAGGTTATTAAAAAAATGTTAATTTAAAAATTAAGTAGTTATAACCCTACCATAAAATGTCAGATTGGAATCAAACTTGGCATCTTGGTGTTAAGATACCATATCTGAATCTAGTGACCTGGCACTTTATTTTGTGTTTTTTATGACATTTTTCTCAGAAATGTTAACAGTTGTCTCCTAAATAAGGACTGGTCATAGTGCATGGTGAAAAATAATTGACCATTGAAAGGTGCTCAAGCCTTTGATCGCTGCTTGCAGCTGTTATTGTGCTTCTTTTTTTCTAAAAATCTTTCAGGTTTCAAATCAGACAAATTAGTTTCATAAAACTTTTCCATCCACTCGCCTTTCCAACCCAGGTTCCATTGTGGATGATTGCGATACAAATCACCAAATATTATGAGAATGTATCAAAGTGTTTGCAGATTCATAGCGTTACCATATACGCGCTAACACAAGCTGAGAACGGAAATGGAACGTTGCCATGGCAATGGAGTAAATAGGAAAATAAGTAGCATGTGGTAATCAGATTTTGTTTTCTAATAGATAAAAATGTAGTGCCTAAGAAACAATTCTATCCCATGTTATGTAAGGTAACAGTTATTTTTAACATAGACATTAAAACAAAGTTAACAAGATCTTCTGGCAACGGCCTTGGTTTGATCTTCATCAGTAATCTATACTTCACCACTCTATGTTCTAAGATATATTCTATGCCATAGTCACATCACAACAAGCTTGGCCATTTCTTGGCGAGCAGTTCTTACAGCCTCCATCACTCAGCTGTTAGTGTTGAGTTTTTTTTTTGGGTTGGTGAGAAATAATTGGCAGCCTGGGTTATGCCTACTGGGCTTGATGTGACAGATCGACTGTTGTTGTTTTCGTTTCTCAGGGGCATGTTTACTGGCAAGCTTTTTGCATCTGGTTTATGAAAATTCTTGGCTGGCTAATTCTGCTGCCTGAAACCAAAACGTGAACCATTATATATTTTTAAAAACACATGACTGTTATTTGACCGTTTTGTTTAACATTCATTAATTGATTACTTTGTTTGTTTTGCTAAACAAATACATGATTTTTGGGGTCTGAATTGAACAATTTTAGTTGTCTGCAACGATTCCAGCTCACTCACATCTTGGTTTTTAGTTTAAATGCCCCCCTCCCAAAAAGAAAACAACAAAAACAAACCATTCCAATAATTAAAATGGAACACTTCTTACACATTATTTAACATGGTTCTCCCCAGCTTTCCTCAGTGTCCTCCGGCTGCCCCTTGAGGTAATCCAGGCGTAAATTATGAATGAATAAATGTGAGTGCCTTCACCCTTCCTGTATTGAACTGTTGGGAAGGAAGCTTGAATAAGAGCGGAATAGACGTGTGTGCAAGATCTCCTGTTAGAGACACCCAGCTACAAATATAGACAGGCATTTATCTCTTCACTTTTAAATTATATTTCGTCTAATATTTAGATTATTAAAAATCACACTTGTGTTTTGCAGATTCAGATATTTAGCTTGTGTTTATATCCTGATTCCTTTGTTTGTAATTCTACAGTATCATTTTATTTCTGTCTTTTTGCAGAAGAAATGTTGATGACATGATTGTGTACATAATATAAGGTATCACCAGTGTTGAGAGTAATGAGTTACACAAGTAATGTATTAGCGTAACATGTTACTTTTTCCTGTACCGCAGTAGTCTAAGGCATTAATGAAAAATGTCTAAAAGTAATATTTTAAGTTCAAGTTCAGGTTTATTCATTTGTATAGCGCTTTTCACAACAGACATTGTCTCAAAGCAGCTTTACAGTAAACCAACAAGTTTAAGCTCAGAAATTAATTAATTAATAAGTGGTGTATATGTCCCTGATGAGCAAGCCTGGGCGACTTTGGCAAGGAAAAACTCCCTTTTGAAAGAAACCTTGAGAGGAACCGGACTCAAAAGGGGAACCCATCCTCATTTGGGCGACAACAGCAGTGTGATTTATATAAACTATAGTATAAACAGATGATATGGTAGTATAAAGAGAAAATATAGTATAAACAGATGTTGAATGTGTTGGTGTAGGTTTTACTCGTTGCATTTTCAGTAATGCGTCCGTTACAACAAACTTTTCTCCCATATAGTACAATAAGTTCTATTTCCTGTTAGTGAATATATGCATGAACTTTATGCCAGAAGATGGTACATTTGCGAGATGAATGCGAATTATTTAGTGCTTTAGTGCTTCTCCCAGAGCTGAGAGCTCACGTAGGGAAGACATGCCCCTGCACTTTTTGAAAAGCCAGTGCATGCCCCCTCCAGTTTTTACTGTCAAAGTTCATCGTGATGTGTACACTGGTGACGGCAAAGGCGCTCTCTTGCTTTCTATATCCACCCCTCTGGCTCAAACGGTCTCTAAAGCTAAGGTTTTTTCTCTCAGTCGACCTAAGTTCATCTATTGGTTGCTGGCAGTATTGCTGACGCTGGATTGGTTGTTTCCGCTGTCACTCAATTCGAGTGTCGTGCACCTGGCTTTCAACCAACACAGGATATCTGTTTTGCTTAAAATAGCTGCTAAACACACCATTATTATTTGTTTAACATAAGTTTAATATATACAAGAAATGACAAATAAATTATAGCTAACAATTAAGAAACTGAGATTAGTCCTTAAAAATAACCAGACTATACATATTTTTTTACATTATAGAAAAAAAATACATAGTCTGGTTATTGTAATAGAAGAGGAAATATATGCCTCTTAAAATTGTAATTATAAATGCCTCTGTAGAATTTTGGTGAAGGTAACTCAAAATATATGAGTAGTGTAACATATCAGTTCAGAGACAGTATTATTGTAAGGTAGGGGATTACTTTTAAACAAGTAATCTGTAGTGTATTACAGTTCGGAAGTAACTTGCACAACACTGTATCGCTCACGTGTAAATAACATAGAAATAAACAGCATACATGCAAGGGTAGAAGTCGTTAAACTCAATTTCAATTACAAAATTGTCAGGAGAGATTCAAGGAGGACCCAGATGCGAGCGGCAGTGAACAGTTTATTATTTTCCAGGCAAAAAAACAATGAACTCAATGACCTCGAAGGAAGATAAAACTTAAACTACTTAAACAAGCAACACAGTACCCAAAAAGGGTTATAATCCGGGCAGATGCGGGAACGGCGCGTCTCCACACGCCTCCAGAAACTCAAACAGTCTTTAATAAAATAGAGAGAGATGTTGCTGGATAAGGAGCCCTTACAATGGAGATCTCCAGGGAGAAAAACAGGCAAAATCCACACAGCACATTAGACGACACAAGACGGGGGTAAGTGCAAAGGAACTTTCTCATAGTAATCTGCTCATGAAACTAGAAGGAACCTGGGACATATGAAGGAATGGTGATCAAGTGTGGGCACCTGCTAGCGCTAATTGGAGTAATGAGCGGAGTGAAGACGCGGTGTGACAGATTAACAATAACATAGAACGAGACGGTGGTAAAATAGTTAATAAGACCTAACAAAAATATAGGTTTTAGAGAATCAGCAATAATACAAGACGAGAACAAAGCAGAAAAATAACAGAAATGAGAGAGAACACTGTAAAATGGATTTTTGAACTTAAGTTTTACTTAAAAAGGGGCATGCACACTTCAGCACTTTGCTTGCATTTTGTTTATAATGTATATTACTAAAATACATTACTACATTTAAATACAATTGCTAAATAATGTTTCTTACGTTGTTGCCGTCTAATCATGTCACAGCAAAAAATTTAAAAACTTGGAGTGACATTTACTCAGTTCGGTTCATGTAACGTTATATTCTTGATTGTCTGCCTCGCTCATAAATAAAGGAAGAGAGATTTCATGACTACTAATGTGAATTTCATCAAAAAAAAGCTTGTACTATGACTATTTAATTAATTAATCAATGTATGTTTGTAGAAAAATATGGAGATTTTAAGCTATCTGGGTCCTGATTTGTGTCTAGCTGTTTTCACAGTGGATGCTAACTGCATTCATGCTAACATTGTTAACTGGCTTTTGGATAACATTAAAATTTAATATTGATTCTGGTTTTTTTTCTTGAACTTACTTGGGTACAAGAATTGTCTTAAGTTTTAAATAAGACCTTAATCTCAACAGTCACAAAAATGAGTTTTAACATCTGCGCTAACTCAGCACGAGACATTAGCACGCAGTGACGTCATCTCGACATTACCCTTTTGCATATCATTATAAGTGATTTTTTTTACTAACCGTCTGTGAGGTTGTCTATTCACTGGGTAGTGTTCTCCCAGTCTACCTATTTAATCAAGACTGTTGTTAAAGTCAATGCTTTATGCAAGTTTATGTAATTTTGCTGATTTTGGCTGCTTAATATTAGCATCTGTTCAATGTCAGCATCTTTTTTCCTAACATTTGAGTACACCTTAGGTTTGAGTGCATCTTATCCTAGAACATGACATGATCTAAAAAATTAAGGAAATATTGCCACTGTCAAATTATGATGAAAGTGCATTAAACTAAAAGCTACTCAACATTTGTAAATACAAAATACTAGAATTTATGTGTACATTTCAATTTCATTTTTAATTTGCGATGATACATAAATAAACTGTCAGTAACGTTTACTGGAAAATTCAGAGTTAACTCTGAATAGTTAACTCTTAAAAAAACTGACTAAATGGATTTTTAAATTTAAGATACTTTTCCTTGTGTTTAAGTTTTAACTTAGACATTCATTTAATACTACTTACGTTTTTTAAGTGAAATTTTTTTTCCAACTTTTTAAAGTAAACCCTTTTTTTACAGTGAAGGCACATAATCAAGATTGACAATGATCATGATTAACTTTTTAAAACTGCACAGATTCTAGAATTTTATACACATTTTTAAAATTGAAAGACACTGAAATTGTATTTAAAATAAGAGCAAGTATTGGCATTAAGTAAAGGGTATAAAAAGAGAGGATTCATGCATTATTTATTTGTTACAAATAAATCAATATGATACTTCCACTTTGACGTTTTCTCTTCACGAGTTCACTTGGTGTGAACTCCACCATCCGTCATCTGATTTTCAAACGATTCTGGGTGGTAGGGTGTTCCAATATGGGCTTAACTGAAGCTCTGCATGGAGGGTAAAAATTGCACATTGAGTATTACCACAGTGGATTCGATTATTAATGGTGGTAAAGTTGAAGCGGCAAATGGTGCAGTGGTGGAGTCGTCTTATTACCAGAAGATTGGCAGTTCAGTCACATTGTATCCATTGCCCTGTATGGATGTGTGTGAGTGGTAAGTAGAGTTGTTCCGACACCAGTATCGAAAATGCTGCCGATACCACAAAAAAATCTGGCATCGGTATTGGCGAGTATTTGAGTCCACGTACCGATCCGATACCATTTTCATAAACATAACGCTAGCTTTGCTTATCGCTGCAAAGCGGAAATCAATTCTTCTTCGCTGGTCAGAATGTAAACATAGGAAGTTGTGTCGTGTTGCCACAAGCAACCAGGGAAAAGGACAAGCCGCGCCAGACGCAACAAACATTGGAAGCTTCATTCAAACAAAGAGAAAAGTTTACACAAGACAGCCAACGAGCAATAAAGGTAACCGACAGGATTATCGAGTTTATTGTACTGGATGACCAGCCACTGTCAGTGGTCGAAAACGTGGGCTTTCGCCGCTTAATTGAACATTTGGATCGCAAATATATCTCAGAAACAGCGCTCCCTAAACTATATGAGACGGTGCGTGAACACATTTCATGTAAACTATTCATGTAAAATAAAGGACGTGCAAACTATCCGCTTCACTACTGACATCTGGAGCTGCGACTCGAATCCCGCGTTACAAGTGGGTTTAACAGCACACTCTTACTCTTCAAAGTGCAGTTCTGCAGGCTAACAAGTTTCGCGACTCGCATGCAATCGAGGGTATGCTTGTGAAGTGGAATATTTCTAAATCCCGTGTTTATGTTATTTTGCGCGACAATGCAAGCAACATGAAAAAAGCCATGAAAAAACAGATTAGCTTCTCCACCTCGTCTGTAGCGGAAGTGATCCCCTCAGTTACAGTTCTAAAGCTGGTATAAAAACAATGAAAAACACCCTTCTTGAGGCCATCAAGAAACGATTCGCAACCATCGAGGAAGAGCCCCTGTATGCAGTTGCCACTCTCTTGTATCCACGTTTCAAAGATAGGTATGTCTATTAAATTTTTTTTTTCAAGTCCATATTTATTATTGTCATTGCCATATTGAGTATATCTGAAGCACAGCATAAAATAATTTATTTTAAATTATAAAATGCATAAAAAATCAATTAATACAGGGCTAGTAGTATCTACAGCTGTATATACAAAAGGTATCGGATCGGTACTCGGTATCGGCCGATACCCTGAACCCAAGTATCGGGATCGGGAGGGGAAAAATGGTATTTATTTAGGAATTATGTATATATTCAGTAGTTTCTGATAGTTAAGGGTAGTTACTACAAAAGTTACTGTTACATCAGTTATTGAATTGTTAACTGCCTAGTTCTGTTGTAATTACATCTTAGTTATGCATTAACTAAGGAAGAGGATTCTGAAGTGTTACCATTATTTCTGCATATTTATGGACCTTTTGATCACCAGTCATCTTGCTCATTAAGCCACAACAACACTCTATAGAGTTAAACTGAGTACCCAAACAGTGTCATCAATGCCAAATTAACCTCAACTCTTTGTCAGAGTAATTTTAACTTCTTATTAAGTGGAATTAACACTCTAAGAATCTTAACTCTTAAGATTTTACTGTTATCAGCTAAAGCTGGTCTTGAAGGATAATAATGACCTACCATGCCTACTTGAGCTGCCATGGTAAACATCATGTTTTGTATGTTTTGGAGACCTTCTGTCGGAAGCTGTCTCGACAACACAAGTGCCTTGCAAAGAAAAACTGTCAAGTGAGATTTCCATCAGACAAATCATAACCCAGCTACATATTACACAGGGATTCTATTAAAGACGTCAGCACTCATCGCTAGGCTGTCAAGCTCCTACCATTGATTTAGCGTCTTGAAAAATACATTATGAGGATTTTTAATCATTTAAGTGTATAAACCCATGGACAAAGCGTACCAACTAAGAAAGTGCTTCACTACTGGTTAAGCAGAAATAGGCAAACGATGTACAGAGGTGGATTAGGGGTTTGCTAATTTAACTTAAAAATCGACATCATCATCATCGGTCATGAAGTTAAGGAATTAACTGTATTAATAAATACAACATTTGATACTAGAAGGTAAATGAGTTTCTTCCCCGTAAAGAGCAGATTTTAACACGGGTATCAATAAGAATCCACTCACTTCTGAGACCAGCCTCAAATGGCAAGTCAATGAATTGGCATTTCAGTCAATCCTATTATGCACCCGGAGGGGAAATGGTGGGGTTGCCACATTACACACAAAAGGAATTTAATAAGTGATAGGCATCCACTTAAAACACAAGTATACAGATGCCAGAGGAGGGGAAAATTGCGTTAGAAAAAAGAAATGCACAACCATACAGCTAATACATCAATTGACAAAAAATATGTAAATGTGCGGGGATGCCCTTCAAATGTGCGGGGATGCATGCTTTTTCCAGATGTAGAGCTTCTGGGTGTAATTTACTCTTGTACATTGGTGAGATGAGTTATGTGGCGTTCAAATAGAATATAACCTGGAGAAAACATTTTTTTTTTTTGTCTGGCTGTTTGGTGCCCAGTGTTTTTAATTGTGCTGGCCAGAGGGCCAGAGTTTAACCAGGTGTGATGGATGTGATCAATATTCCTTTAATCAAGGATAAACATAATTATTCTTTTACAAATAATTAAGAAAAGGTCTCTCATCTTAAAGTTCTTTGTTTACCTAGACTTGACCAATTAATCTGTAAAATCCAAAAATGTTTGCTTAATATCAAATGTTAAAGAGTAGATTTTTTACTTTGGTATGAGCTTCAGAGAGGCGTATACAGGATCTTCTAAAAAAAATAGCATATTGTGATAAAGTTAATTATTTTCTGTAAAGTAGTGATAAACATTAGACTTTCATATATTTCAGATTCATTTACACACAACTGAAATAGTTCAAGCCTTTTATTGTTTTTATATTGATGAGTTTGGCATTCAGCTAAAAAAATTAGCATATCATGAAAAGGTTCTCTCACTACATTGGGGAGTCCCACGAGTGTTCCTCACTCCAGTGAGACAGATTGGTGCAGTGGTTTCCTTTTTCAGGTAAATATGTTTATTGAAAGTCACCTCTCCAAGTTCTCCTCAGAGCTTTCCAGAGTGGCAATTGTAAGCCCCCTATTACAGCACACGATAGGGCAAAATCTACATGAAATTCCAAAGTCCCAGTACAAAAATTTCTATTGATGAATAAGTCATTTAGAGATTCTGACTGTTCTTTACAGAAAAACCTTCCTAAAAAAAGGGGATGTAGAAAAACATAGAAAAACATTTAGAAACAATGGTACCTTCCGAAAAAAAGGAATGTATAGGTAGGTACCATTGTGTTTCCAAATGTCTTTCTTTAAAGAACAGTCAGAATCTCTAACTGACTTCACCCATCCACCTGCTCATCCATTGTCATCTGAAACCACCAAGACCTTCTGTGGCTGCCTCGAATCTGTTAGTAAAACCTATACAAGCCTGAGAGCAAAATCACCCACTTGACTAAACCTGACTATACCATTTAACTGGACTATACCAGCCTGTATTGTGGTAAACCAGGACACTTACTCTGGGAGAGGTTCTCACCACTGGATGCCCAATCAACTATACAACCATCCCTTAAATCTCAGCTGAATAATCATCACTTAACAGAGCGACAAATACTCTAGTAGACTTCATCATCAACTTCATCTCCTTCCAGAACCCATTCAAGCATCTCTGGAAAACAGAGACAAATCATCCAAACACCACCCTGTGAATACAAGAACCTTAGAAGAACCTTATTAAGATTTGTACCAAGAAGAGCTACCAATAGTGATCCTCAAGGCTGCACAGTAGTGATATGTCGTTCAAGAACGAGTCAAACTTTTTGAACGAATCTTTAATGTGTCTCCGTAGGAACGAGTCGTGTTGGAGAGGGATTCGTTCATTGGTGCATGCGCAACATTCTTGTGGTTTTCCGAGCGTAACCCATTCATTATTAATGACAACAGAAAGAAAAGACCCGAAGGAAAAAGAACTAATCTTTTCGGGTTCCGGCTCATTCTGCATTCAGTTAGCGTTGTGGTGCGGTCACGTGACAAAAGAAAGAAATAACCCGGAGGACTCGGAAAAAGAACTAATCTTTTCGGGTTCCGGCTCATGCTGCATTCAGTTAGCGTTGTGGTGCGGTCACGTGACAAAAGAACGAAATAACCCGGAGGACTCGGAAAAAGAACTAATCTTTTCGGGTCCCGGCAATATAGCGGCCATGCGACAAAATTGCTAAAGATGCCAGTCCGGACTGAGTGCACGGACTGCACACAGTAACATCAGAGAGAAGTAATTATGTGTAGAACAAAGGAGATTTAAACCAAAGTGCAAGAGAATTTGGAATAGTAGCCAAACAGCTCAGTTAATTCATAAATGGTTTGCAGTAACACTCTTCGAAGGGTGGTGACACTCTGGGATAGCAGAGCACCAGACCTGGCAGTCAGGAGTTGGTGTGGTATGGAGAGCCTCCCAGTTCCAGACAACCACCAAAATCCAGAAGGAGGAAACATATAACACTCACAGTAGGGGAACACACAGATCCAGCCACTTCTGACAGGACAAGACTCAGACTCAATGGATGAATCAGGTATGCAGCAGCAATAACTCAATGAGAGCATTTGAACGGTCTAACACAGAAGAGAGAGAGAGAGGTATATGAAAGGTGTTTGATTGGAGATCAATGCACAGCACCTGATCTCCAATCAAGCAGAAAGCAGTGAATGAAATGAGTGTGGTGCACACAGGATGATAGGGCAACAAAAATAGACCTACATAGATAAGGACCAAACAGAAACAGTTTCAATAATCTAATAAAGCAAGTTCATTTTCACTGAGAAATGTTTTCCTTTACATCATTTTACAGATGCTCTACAGCGATCTGTTCTTCTTTAGATTGGTGGGTTATTTCATGTTTCGTACAGTTAATTGTTTAGAACTCTAGATTAATTTCTAAGCCATTACTGTTCTATTGATTCCTTCAATCACAATGAGATTCATCTTCTGTCAGATAGCAAGGCCAGTAACAGATAAAGCATGTCTTTTTTTTGTTTGTTTGAAAATGTACATTTTGTGTATGCCTAGAGCGGCCATAAAAGGAAGTTTTAATAAATAATCACAACTAACTTGTACAAAAAACTGAATTACGGTTGATTTTTTTCAACATGAAAATTCCACTTGCGAATTTTTAAACCAGTGCATTGATTAATGTTTCATTTTGAAAGTGATTTTATTCCAGTGCTTTTCTTCATTGGTGTATGTCAGTTTTATGTACAATGCCATGAAATTTTGTCACTCAGAAAGTGAAATCCATTACATAGCCTCATTACAGAGACAGACAGATCGGATTGTTTTAAAATATCTTATAAATAACAAAACAAGATAGATGTCCAGAAGACAGTCATTGATACTCTCCACAAGATGGGTAAACCACAAAAGTCATTGCTGAAATGCTGTTGTAACCAAGCATATTAATAGAGTTTAGTTGAAAGGAGAAAATATTGCAGGAAAGCAAGCTAAAAAAGGAGAGCTGCAGCCTTGAGAAGGTTGTCAGGCAAAATTAATTCAAAACATAGGAGAGGTTCACAAAGGTGGACTGATTCTAGTAGTTCCTGACTTGCCATTAGGATCAGCAGAGGTGCACTGGTGTCTGATGCCAGCAGTTTCCAGGTTCACAACTCCATTAATTGACTAACTATTGATTATGGATCTGATAAAAGGTTAACTTATTGGCCTAAATCAGTTTGACTGGCAATTATAAGGTGTGGCTCCTCTCGAGTGTGATGAGAATGGATAGAAAACGGCCAAGTTGTGACAAAAAGAGCTGAAAGAAAAAGTATGCACTTGAAGTGGAATCCAAATGCTGCAACATTTCTGGGGTCTCATTTATAAAAAGGTGCATAGAATCCTGACTAAAACTAAAAGTACATCAGAACGGTGAAATTTGTGTTTGCAACTAATATTTATGAAACCGTTCGTACGGAAATCTGCAAGCAATCTTCCTTTTATAAATTACAGATGGGACGCAGATTTGTGAAGTTCAGTTTTCGTCCCGGACACGCCTCGTCCACACCATATACAGTCAATGCAAAGCAAAAATATATATATATATATTTTAAAAGTAACGCCATCTTGTAACTTTTAGCAATCACAATAATTCTTAACAACTTGACACATTAACAATTAGTAACATATAGTTATCTCACCCAAATGTACTTCATAGTTTTTTCCCCAAACACATTTGTAGTTTTGCTTGTCAAATTTCCTAGCATTTTATTGCCTTATGCATTTACAAATGTCATTTTCATGATTGTTGGATTTAAGGTGTGATTTATAAGTTAAATCTTAGAAACATTGTTTATCAAATTCATCTGTTACATTTCCACTAGATGTCACTAATATCCATTATAAAATTTATATAAATATTAAAGTAAAGTTGTTTGTACTAGTGCAAATTAGCCACTGCTATAAAACAAAATACAGGTTTTCACCTAAGGCAACAAAGTTTATAAAGTTAGCTGTGCTTCTAACAGTGTTTCTGAGCACAAGTCCTTCTTAGCTTTTTTGCGTTCGCTTGTTGTTTAAATAGACATTGTGTTGACAGGAAGGACTTAGATCCAGTGGACATTTTCTGAAATATAATATAACACAAACGTAAGCAGCACAGTCTTCTGGTTGGCCCTTGAATAAACATGAAAAAACACAACTAAAGACTTCAAACAAAACGAAAGACTTCAACAAAGACTTCAAATTGTGCAAAGACTTGAATTGTGTCCTTAAGTTTCTTGATTGGTCACCATTAGAGACTAAGAGGAAAGTGAGTAAATTCCAGAGCTAACTGCCAAGAGCTAGCGCAGCTTAGTTCACTCAAAGACTGTTCAAGGTAGGTAGACGTAGAGATCAAGGTAGGTAGATGTAGAGGTCAAGGTAGGTAGAGGTGATACTCAGGGATGGCGGATTAACGGAGCTAGGAGATGGAAGATGGCATGGTCGTGGAGATCCTCTCAGGTCCAGACAACCGCAGGGTGGGAGGAAAAAAATGATAATTCTTTGCGATTCATTGTCTAACGATTCTCAATCGATTCTGAGAGGTTCTGAATCTACCAAATTGCGGGTGCGCTGCAAAAATATTAGCAATCACTAAGCAATACGGATAGGGACATCAATTTCAACATACTTGTAAGCGACCATTACGGCTCACGATGAGAATAAGCTTGTGATTTGTGTTCGGTGTAAATGTTGCTAAACTTATGCAAATGAATGGAATTTTGGGTACAAAGACGTGTTTTTTCCCATTGCAACACAATTGAAACCAAAACAGCTTAATCTGCTGTGTGATAAACTGAAATGTAACGTAATCAGATGGAACAGTGCATAACGATTTTTAAGCAACAACCGTCTGTCTGCACGGTTCTTCTTCACTCTACATGAGATTCTAAGATGACTCTCTCACAGTGGGGGTAACACACAGTTCAAGGCACTTCAGATAGAACAAGACAAGGTATAGAACAAGGTATGTTGCAGAAGATACTCTCAGCAAACGGTCTGACGCAGAAGGAAGAGAGAGAGGTATAAGAAGGGTATTTGATTGGAGATCAATGAGAAGCATGTGATCTCCACTCAAGCGTAGAGGGGAAATAGAGTGGCACACAATCTCATTGACTTGATTGGGATTGCATGTGGCGATGCAAAAGCAGAAGATCCCGCATACACCCTGCGATTCCGGATTCCGCTCTGACGGAAAGTTCAGCTGAGAGGAATTTGGACTTACAATATCGGGTCATGTGATGCGACTCAAGCCACCACACCCAGCAAACATCATCCTGACACCAACGTGGATTGAATCTTGCAGTCGAAGGATGTCCAAATCAGACAAAAGACGTGCTTCAGAAAATTTCTTGAAAATGCATTAATATACAAATAAGATGTATGGGATTGAATGAATGTCTTGTTTGCTTATGTTGAATAAAAGTCAATAATTCCAATTATCAACACATGTGAAAATGGTTCACAAAACAACCAATTTTGATTAAAACATCACAAGGCACTTAAATTAATCATTGATTTATTAAAAAAAAAAAGACAATCAGTTGTGAAAATACACTACACAAGTTAAGAAGCACAAATCATTGGTTTTCCTGTTTGTGGGAATGTTTGTGGTTCATGGAAAGTATTTAAAATATGTTCATGCTGTTTTGTACTTCTGTGTGTGTCTTTGTTCGGGACAGAAATTTGTGTTTTGTGCACAAAGCGTATCACCCTTGATGCTTCCAATGTATTATTTGATGTTCAATCAGACAAAATTTAATATAATTGAAGAGTTTGTGCGTACTCTCCCACACATGGAATACAGGACAAGTCTGCACATCATGCAAATAGTGAAAAGGTCAATATATATTTATATATGAATTGTGTTTTATTGATGCTAACAATTCTAAAGCAGGGGTGCTCATTACGTCGACATCGAAGAGGTTCTACCGGTCGATCGCGGCCGATCATCCATCCCGTTACAGTTCAGTAAAGTTAGCTGCAGATTCACGGATTCGGTTTTCTCTGCTCAACAGCTCGAGACCAGAATGTTGTTAGTAAACAAATAAAACCTTTTTTTAATCTGTGTTATGTAGTGGACAAACTACAAAACGTTTTTTTTTTTATCAAAACAAGTTTCCCTCGGCATTCGCAGAAACACATTACCATCTATGAGCAACCCGCTGACATGGAATCGCCTGCAAATGACCAGATCCAAAATATGTTTTACCCAGAATATGCTTCATAACCTTATTCTAAATAACTCTATTACAACCAAAATCAAGCAACACGCCCCTCCTCACCTGCATATTGTACTGCACGACTCAGTTTCAATAAAATTTTAAATATTTATTAGAGCATCATTTTTATTCTTGATTATTTGGATCAAAGCTCAGTTGCTCCCATAAAAATCACTCTATTACCATCAATTCAGGTCACACACAACTGTTCTAATGATTCAATTCAGTGCAAGTCATCAAATTAAACTCAAGTTATTTAAAAAAAATGTAAATAGTTAATTATTATGTGTGTTTTGTCAATTCTCAATAAAGTTGAAAATAATTGTTTGTTTGATGTTTTACATTTTTGTAGTAGATCACTTTGACTTGGTCATTTTAAAAGTATCTCGCAAGCTGAAAAAGTGTGAGCACCCCTGTTCTAAAGCATAACCTACATACACGGCCAGAAACAGTCCCATAAAAATGTTTAAAGGACGTCCAGCGTATAAGTGGGATTTATGTCCAAAAGACGTCATCTGGGTTTCCATTCTGCACCGGTACTTCGCAAGTCACTTCGAAAAGACGTTGAATCGACGTTGAAATGTTTGCTGGGAATTGGCTCTTTTGATAATTCAATATGTACATTTTAGAACGTCAGTATTACTTTAAAGTAGATTAGAGAGCATCCTGTAATAATTTATACCAGCTATATAGTAAATTGTTTATATTTTAATGACGCTGTTTTGTGGGCGGGCTCAAATCGTACGCAATCGAGTACAATGAGTTGTGTGACTTTTAGGACGAGGAGACAAAAGAGGCAAACAAGTAAAGAAGAAAGATGCAGACTTGACAGCATGGAAGGAAGCTGAGGCATTAAAAGAGAAAAAGAAATAGCAAGAAACTCCCAAAACTGAAAAGAAGTAAAGCTTGAAGTCGCTTTTTAAAAAACTACATTTATCTTTTAACCAGAAATCGCAGGGAAAATGGTGAAACAAAACCCTTCCCGACAGTTTGGTAGCAATACATAAAAAAGTGTCAATACTGTGTAATACGTGAGTTGTGTTTGTTGTTTTTAGCATTTGGTTAATTTTGTCACCTGCTACTTTTAGTTGCAAAGAGTGTTCAAAGACGTTTTCAACACTAATCAGAAGAATTACCGGCGGGAACGGGCAATGACGAAAACGCGTCTTGAGAGGGATTATTTCCCGCGCGGCCGCTTTGATCCTTGACATTGCATTATGACATCAGCATGAATCTGTCAATGGGCTCGGGCGCGCGCACGCATCCATCTCCAGATTGGCTGCAAACCGCTGTGACACGCGCTGAGGGCGCATTTGTCATCAGGGAAGACCAAACTGTGTCAAGTTGGCAGGGATACACTCTCATCGCTAATTTGACTTTCGGAAAGCTGTATTTGTGTCACATTCAAACCATGGACGCGTCCCTTTTCCAGTTCTTCCTGGAGGAATTCGGAGACCCAAACTGTACTCTCTTGGACGCTTTTCAGCTCTCCTTATATGGGAATTCGTCGTTCGCGTTGATGAATGTCGATGGTGGGAATAACAGCGCGAATCCTTATTTGAATTGTAAGCAGCGCGTGTTCGGCACAATAATGTTGTTTTCTCTGTAAGGTGTCTATTGTAACGCCACCACGGATGAAATTGGAACTTGCTGGCCAAGAAGCAACTCTGGGAGGATAATCGAGCGCCCGTGTCCAGAGTACATCAACGGCGTCAAATACAACACCACCAGTGAGTACCACGCGACGTTTGCATCCCGATACAGGGGGGCTTCGAGTTTGGGAATAGTTCACCAAAAATTTATACGCCTCCACGAATTCTCCGTTCACGTGTTCAGTTTTATTTTTCCTTTTTGTAGAATTTCTCTTCAAAACATGACAATATGGTTTATATAGCATTCTTCTAAACATTGAAATAGGTTCTAAATATGAGAAAAACTCACTCACAAATGAATTTGGCATGAAATAACAAAATGTAAAATTTGTCTGGTTCATCCTCCGTTCATGTGGATGTGGCATGTTTAAAGAAGTTTTGATTTATTTCATCCTATGCATGATGGGTAACATGATTAAATCACATTCATTCAACAATTTAGATTTCAGAGTTCGTACATAATATTTTAACTTTATGGATGGATTAAATGCATAAAACACTGCAATGGATGGATGATGTATTTATCAGAAAATTAATAATTTGTTCATTTTTTTTTATATACATTACAGTATATCTGAAAAAATAGCAATAATTTGCACCACTGTTCCCAGTGTTTGTGGTTTTAAATGCACAAAACAGAACAAACAGAGAGATGGATGGATGATGTATTTCTCAGAAAATAAATTCTTCTGGTTATCTGGATATGCATTTTGCAATATGTCTGAAAAAATAATTTGCACCATTGTTCCTGGTGTTTGTATCTGTGAGCGACGCTATTGGCCGTACCACATGTTCTTGGATTTAATGAGTGAAATGAAGCAAGACTGTGAGCTCATAAAGCTCCTTACACACATGCCTCCACACTGACCTTCACTGTTGCAAGTAAAAGATTCTAGTTTCATTTTACACCAAGTAATGTGCCTAAAATATGAAGACATGATATTAAGATGAATAATGTGTGCCTGAGTTTTTACTGTGGAAAATTGTTATAAATTGGCAAAACTATGAGCAGTTTATCATAAAATTCTACAAGAAAAATAGATGCGCAGTCCAGTAGATTGTATCAGTCTCAGAACCACGCTTTGGGAGAACAAGAATGTTTTTACTTCAAGAAAAGAGATGGGATGCTGTTTGATCAGCAATGAATGTAGCGTGAAAGCTGCGTATGTTATTTTCTTGATTCGATTAAATGGGAACTAATCAAGGTCATTGGCTAATTAAAGGACATGCTTCTCCTGAACCTTGTTAATAAAACAGCAATAGATGTTACACCTCTAGTCTAAAATATATATTCTATATTCACCTTTTTACCAAAATGTGTAAACAATAGACATATGTGTATCTCTGAATCACATCACATTAAAAACAAGGATTGGCTAAAGACATTGAGAAATTTTTTCAAATGTAGCTTCCTTTGTTATGTTTAACTGTAATTTCTCCCCTTTAACCAAAAGTGGCCAGAAATAATGTCTGGATGATGAAAAGAAACATGTTTCTAAGCACACTATATTGTCAAAAAGTAAATTTTTTAAAATAAAATTCATAACTGATTTCAAACGTTCCAATGCGATGTAAAATAACTAGATTTGCTCAGAAGAGGATTTATGATTAGCCTTTGAACAGTGTGTAGAGAACTTCGTAGAATGCTTTTCTAAGACTGAACAGCTGTTTCCAGTTGAACAGCTGTTTGATTAGTCTTGGACTTGGTAGTCTTGGTACTTGCCTGCATTTTCCCAGATTTGGTAGAGGAGGGATTATGGTGTAGGGTTGTTTTTCAGGACCTGGGCGTGCTCGCTTAGCGACTGTGGTAGGTTCTCTGAATGACTCAAAACTATTCCAAATTTAGGATAGCTTCTATCTTTTTCCTTCTTCTTCCTTTTTCAAAATAATACTGGAAAAGTGGACAAAGCCACACATGGCCATAAAGATAAGGAGGAGTGAGTTTAACTGGCTTGCATAGATTTCTGACGTTTTTAGGATGAGATCGTTTGACAGCATCGAGCCAGGTATTCATCAGTGTGTGACAATTGAAACTCTATCAATATATAAGAAAGCTTAGGAACATAAGCATATAAACAGTTAGTAAATACATTTTTAAAAGGTACTCAAATTTTATATGTCATTTGAAAATATGAGAAGTTTGGTAACAAAACTCTGTAAATGCCACTTAAAAACAAATCGGAATACAATACTAAACAGTGTTTGCCGCGTAATGCAGTCCCGGTGAGTTTTTTTCCAACCACAAAAAAACACCACACTAGTTTTTTTTTAGTCCACTAAACCAAGCATATCACAGAGAAGATGAGGTGCTGAAGAGGTGGAAAAAATGGCGGCTGTCATCTGCAGCAAAAGTTTTATTTTCATTCCATGAAGACTGAACAGAATCAGGCCATTTTCCAGCTGATCACAGTCAGTAAAAGTCCAGCAGAGATGTCCAAAATTCACCACAACAGGAGAGAGGGCTCACATGAATGGGCAGCGGATAATGGTTTGAAGCAGTTAGTTCAATATCTGCGTGTGGGTTCTGACACTCTTTAACCAGCCTGTTCTGGAACCAGCCACTGTAATCAGTTGGTTGTTTGTTAATTGTATTTTGAATGGTTTCATAAAAAAATAAAAATAAAAAAATAGTTGGTGGACATAGTGTTTTGTGAGAAAGGGGCCATGCAGTTATTGCATTTTGGGGAAAAATACGTATTTTTAAAATAAATCTGTAAATAATAAAATCTGTTTTTGTTGGTAAGACTTTGAGGTGCTTTTTAATGTTTGTAACTTTTGGATTTCCTTCAAACAACTTTTGTGGTAGAGAAAACACAAGTTTACTCAAATTCATCCAAATGGAGTTATGGTGTTTTGGAAAAAACTCTTCATATATTTAGTAATATTATGGCTTTAGTTTTCATAGCTTGCTCAGTTATTGTTGTCTGAGTTATTTTTGTACTTGTTAAAATATTTTAAATATGGATCCAGTTGTTCAACCTTTAATTTTGGGATGCTTTTTGTATGCAAAATAGTTGCTATTTTCAGTCATTTTCAGTCTACTCTCCACCATGTGATAGCAAGAAAACTATCTGTTTTTCTTTGTAAAGTTCTGTTTTTTGGCACACAAAATGTTTTCAGTTGTTTGTTCTCTGAAGTTTTTTTTCACTGACTTTCTGGAGCGAATCATAATGGATTTCAAAAATGTCAGTCTTCAATTACTTCATGTTTTGACCACAGAAGTTGTTAAAGAATGTTAATCTGAGATTTTAAAATGAATAACTATTACAGATAACTGTAATGAGGACCTTCAGCCAAAAGATACTAAATGTGGTTTTAATATTTAGTTTTAATGCTTTTCATGAGCATTTAAGAGAGAAAAAAGAATTTCAAGAAGGTTTGGAAATAATTCAGTGCGAGTAAATGATGAGTATGTTTTCATTTGTGGGTATAACTGTGCATTTAATGTTAAATTGAGCCATGCAGATTTAAAGAGTGGATTGTGGCTTTTAAAGGAATCAAGCAGTAGGTTTTAAAGAGAGAGAGAGAGAGAGAGAGAGAGAGAGAGTCTCTCTTATCTTGAGCACAAATCAGTACTTAGTGCTTTTCCTCCTGTGAGTTTGCACAGCATGCAGCTTTGTTCAGAGTATTGATGGTTGTTTCACATTAGAGGATCACACTGGGCTTCTGGGTAAATTTAAGCCTTTCGCTGCTAAGATGTAGATTTCAAACAGTGAAATTGCTTTGTTAATGTCATGTGATTTTAACAAATTTGATAGACATCTCCGAAATGAAGCATTTACTCACAAACAAGTTTTCAAAGGCTTTTGTTAATAAAATACACATTTATTAAAGTTTATGAAGTATGGGGAAGGGGGGGGGGCTTTTCAGCCTTTATTTTATATAGAACAGTGAAGGAGGCCAGGATGCAAAGTGAAACAGATAGAAAGAGAGAGAGAGAGAGTTTTTAAAAATTTTGATTGTTTAATTATTTAAGCGTTTCGGGAGGAGTGGTCAGGACATGACCTCCCATCAATTTCTATATAGATAATTTCTATTTCGGGCAGCATGGTGGTGCAGTGGGTAGCACTGTGGCCTTTCAGTTAGAAAGTTGTCGGTTCGAGGCTCGCCGGTGACCTTCCTGGAAGGAGTTTGCATGCTCTCCCCGGGCTTGCGTGGGTTTCCTCCAGGTACTCCGCTTTCCCCCAAAACCCCAAAAACGATGAATAATCTAAATTCCCATTTGGTGTGAATGTGTGAGTGAATGTTGCCCTCAGATGGACTGGCGACCTGTCCAGGGGGTACCCCCGCCTCTCGCCCAATGAGCGCTGAAGCATCGGCAGACCCCCTGACCCCAAAAAGGGAATAAATGGTTTGGAAAATGAATGTATAATTTCTCTTTTAGCATGCTTTATAAGCTGATCTATCCCATCTCGCTATGACTCAGTCTGATCAACTCCTCCCCTTCTCCACATGTCATGTGGCTAATCCGAAGGACAACAAGCCTAGTCTGACCGTAGACACCACTTATGCTCTCAAACTCAGGGCAGGTTCTGACCGCAACAACTGAAATTCCGTTTCAAAGACGATAAATGAACAGAAAAGTTGTAGTTACGTTAAGGAAAGTAATTAACTGCATTTAAATGTTACACTCCCTTGGTTTCTCTTCTCACACTGTTACATTTAAATTTCACCAAAACAACTTTACTCATTTCTGTATTATTTTCTTGAAAATTGTTAATCCAGTACTTGTTCCCACACTGATTATTGCCACTGATTTTGGTGTTGGAGTGGAAAACTGATGCATTGTATATTTTCTGTGCCATGTTGGGTCTCTTTACCAAAATACAGTCATATCATATCAACACCATCATTGGATCATTGAACATATTCGAAGCTGCTTTTTGATTGGTCCAAATGAACCTAATGGATAATACCACATAACTCCTGGAAGAAAAACAGGAGATAAAAATGGATTATTTGTCAACCAATATGTGTTTTTTTCTGTAGTCTAGGGGTCCCCATTTATTTTCATCCAAGGGCTAAAATGTACAAGACAAACTAGAAAGAGGGCCATGAAGGCTATACTTCACCCCCCTCCATCTTAGACGTTTAGAATAATGACATTTAAAACATTCATAGCAAAAATATTTTTGCTATGTATTATGTTTTGGGTTAGGGTTTGACAGAGATCAGGCTGAAACAGAAAGGGGTTTCAACAAAAGTTTTGTATAACTCCCATCTATGGTCATAGAGAACGTGCGACTCAAGGCACAAAAAAGATTCATATTTAAAAATCTGTCTGATTTTTCAAGCCGATATACAATAAATAGAATATTCAAACACAATTTAACTATATTTGAATTCACGAATGAACACAAGTATACAAAAAAAAATTTACTTATCAAATCAGCACATTTCTATAATCCCAAACTGAACATTAGGTGTTAACAATATATCACAATGCAAAATTGTCACAATACGTTGAGCTACAGGGAGCTGATGTTTATTTGCTTCTTAAAGTGATTGTGATTCCAGTCACTTCTGAAACTTCTTTACCATGTATTTTATGTATTATTTAGATGAAACAATCCTTTTTATATGAGAAAGATGTTAAAATCACTTCGCTCTATATCCCTTAGAGTAAAAAAGATGGCTTAATGCAAACATTAACAGTCCCCCCTAGGGGATGGAAGGTATCAAATGCTCTCACACAAATCAAACCAGAGCCTAGCCTTCATAGCTCTGTGGTCTCAAAACTTTTGAAATTCCACTTTTTCAAATGATTCTTTCAATACTTGGTTAAAAGTGCTGTTGTGGACATAATATCGAGGTATGTATCGTTTTGTGAGCAGAGTTTATTGTTACACCCCTTCTGAATATAATAATAAATACTTTGAGAATTACATAAAAAGAAAAATACAAAAAAAGTGTTAAAATGTTGTCAAACAGAATTTACACTACCTACCTTATACCTCCATGTGACCATACCTCATGTATTATGCATTTTCTTCTTCCACTGATTTGGCGGTGTGGTACATAGCATGTCTTGTTAAGTATTCACATTCCTTCACAGAGATTGGATGCTCATATGACATTGATGAGCGGTGAATTGCTAGTTTCAAGTAGAAATGCTCCAGTGTAAGACGAGCCAATATTAGATTAGATTAGATTCAACTTTATTGTCATTACACAAGTACAACTACAGGGCAACGAAATGCAGTTAGCTGAAACGTTTGCCTTTTCATAAGTTCAACTGAGGAGGAAATGAATCGTACAAAGCTGAGGGAGATTTCTGGAGCAGTGCTTCCTGTGTCACAAATGGTCACCCAATCTAAATTAATCGGTCTACCTCAGTTACAACACAAGTACAGGAATTTAAAATGACTGCAGCTGGAAAACAAAGTTTCAATGCTCAAAAATGAGGTCAAATCTTTGAAATGGTTTTTCCAGTATTATAATTATGATCTTTAGGTGATGTATTTCTCTCTGAGTTAAAAACTCTGTTCTTGTGAGTTGAAACTGAGTTGTTTGTTTACGTGAAAAGGTTTGCGTGTCTATATGTCGGAAATATGGTCTTGAAAATAACTTTTATCTTAAAATTTTGTTTTATTTGTGCTCATTTAATATACTACGACTATATTAGGTTGTTTTTTCACCTCATCATAGAACACACTCAGTTTCTATATTTCTATTCTAAAATCTGGCATCTTATTTATAGGCATCACTAATTCAATTTGCCAGCTGGTTGGAACAGAGCTGTGCCATGAGCGCTATTTCCCTGCGTAAACATGCCTCTGTGGTTTATAATTAGGTTTGCTATGCGTTTCACTCTCAAAGGTCAGCTCTGTTTGTTTGCTGAAGTTAATACTGCGTGATAAAGCCAGCCTCATGGCTCGTCCCGGCCCAATTTACCCCATTGTCTTTTGTCCATCAGCAAGGGTTCTAAACCAGCACCGACTTGCTAACAGGCTCTTTCACTAATAAGCTGCAGCTTCTGGTGCGAGTTCTGGTGCAGTGCATGCTTCTGAACATGTCTATCTGTTTATAATGTGTTATGTTTTGGTGGCTATCAACGTATCTGCACACTGAACGGCTTCCTTTGAAAGAATCATTTGCATTATATGGTTAAGCATACTTTTTGTACTGTATTTCTTGTTTGTGCTGTTTTACTCCAAGTCAACCAACCAAATATTTCCTGAATGGCAATCCAGCTTTCCATACTTTGGAATTACAGTCCTCTTGACATTCTAAACGGATTAGTCGTTGCAAATGTATAGTGGTTTTCAAAACTACGACTCGTTTTAAAGGGGAGAAGAGTGTAGGTAAGATTTAAAACTTACAATGAAATAGAGTTCCAACATCCATCAACAAAACAATAACAATGTGCATTTAACATAGAAGGAAAAGGGGTTTAGGTGGAGAAAAGCCAAAGTAACAAACAAAACCCACTACGAAAATAAACCAACCCGAAAATAAACTTAGGTCTACCCCAGCACATTAGCCAAACCATAAAATATGCAATGTGAAAAAAGACTATTAAGAAAACTTAGATCTTACTCAACAAAATTGAACTTAACATTAACAAGGGTGTGTTTGCTGACGGAGCTGGAACCCGGCGCTCTGCACCGAACGCGGTGACAACCGGAATGAGCTCTCAGATCGGAGGAACTCCGCCTCTTTTGTACACGTGGCACTCTGTCCTGCACCGATCAGCAGTGATGCACTCAAAATCATCTGAGGTTCCAGGTGACCGCAATCACACACCTCCTGAACATAAAACATGGTCAAATATACTCAAAAACAATTTAAATCAGAATTAAAGTGACCCAAGGCACATACCAATGAATAAATCAAACCAGGACGCAGCTCACCAACTTTCTTTGTCCAGTCATGCTTTGGGCCTCAAGCTATGATTGGTTGAATTATTTCTGGCCAGAGCAAGTCTAAAGGCCTCTAAAGGAAAGATGCAACCCAGCTATTGTTTTATTTTGATTCCAGATATGCGTATGTTGCAAAATGGGTAATTATTATTTTGATATTTTTAGTTTTAATGGAATATTAGAAGAGTTATGACACAAGTTGCAAGGTAACTCAAATTTAAATGTGACAAAATGTGCAACTGGCTTTCAGTTTCATTTTACAGACCCAAAATCAGTGATATTTAGTGGTGAAAAGAAGAGATAACCCTTGGAAGTAAAAGACTTGTGATATAGCTTGTGTTTTTCAAGATCTGGGCACAAAACAAACCACAAACAGTTTATACTGTTTTTCATAGAACTTTCTCATCTTTTTGACTTGCCTTTGTTTTTGGTTGATTCGGGAATTTTAATTTTGTCACAACACTTTTGAATTTTGTAAAAAAAATACAAAACTTGCTACTCTGAATCCTGTCACGATTGTTGTGGAATTATTGAGTAATGAAAAAAAAGAAAAATGATTCTAAATATTGCTACAAAAACAGTTTTAGAGATAATTTACTACAGCAAATTGTAAAGTAGTAAAAAAGCCTAAAAAACATACTTCTAAGGATTGATTAAGGTTTGAAAGATGTTCTCAAGGACATGTTTTCACTTATTTGTATTTTGGATCATTTTTTGGCCGCTTGTTTACGTTTTACTTGAAAATAACAGACAGACCAAAATCCCAATGAATTCAAATGGAGAGAAGAAAAGAGCTGAACAAATATGCGCTCATTCGCAGAGCACTGTGTCTTCGATTCAGTGTGCAATTGTCTTTCCTGCACTCTCTTTCTTCCACTTCACTTCCTGTTTCTCTTCAGTGTATTTTATAGAAACATTTATAATAAAGGCATCAGCCAAAAAAAGGGAGGAGACGTTCAAATGGGCGGAGAAGCTTAAATAAGTGATTAAATATATACCTCTTTTACACAGAGCCTTTGAGTGAGTCTTGAATTCTAATGGAATGTAAGTTCATTAATAGCATTCCTCAGTTTCTATTTATAAAGTACAGAATATTAACAAAGTGATGAAAGAAAAACTGTAAGAAAGTAAAATGAGTGAGTAAATCCTTAAAGGTTAAGCTGTCAGTAGAGGGAAAGGTCTGCTCTTTGCTGGATGTCTGTCAAAGTGTAGCCACACACACGTCCCATTCATTTGCTCTGCAGGAGATTTCCACCAACCTCCCGAGCCTAGAAGCCAAATTACCGAACCAACCAGCCGCCCAAACAACCAAATCATCAAACCAGCGCCTTTATGTTTATATGCTTACTGTCTGAACATATCAGAATATAAGTCTTAAAATAAATTAGCCACAAAGCCCTTCCAATGAAGTAAAAGTAACCTTCATATACTCATTGAGCAGTTTAAACTAATATGACCGTTGAGTTGGCTGGAACACCTTCGCCAGATCTTCCAGTCAATAAGAATTTATGCACTCAGCCCTTATACCTTCTCATGAATCTAGTTAGGGTCATGGGGGTCTGCTGGTGCCTATCAAACGTACTTTATTAAAGTCCATCACAGTGGTGAACAGATTCCAAGGTGAATTGCAATATATATTCAAATCTAAAAGAAATAAAGTTGACCGAAATGACAGTATATTAAAAAAAGCCAACTCAAAGTTGTGCTGAGTGCTGCAGAATGATAAGAATCAATCTACATTAACACCTAACCACAGAATCAGGAAAGAGTTCTGTTTCACTTCTTCACTTGGGGCGAGCGAAAGAGAGAAAGGTGAAGAGGAAAGGCGAAAAGATTTAGTTAAACCTTATTTAGGCTAGGGATGTTTCTTTAAATAGCACGTTTCATACACGTTGGACATGTTTTACAAAGAGATTACATACTGTGACATACAACCTGAAATAAATAACAACATTAAAAACTTAAAGCTGAAGAAAAACCCTGAAATGAAAGAAAATGAAATACAAATCAATAAATTACAACAAGAAACAACATACGTTTACTTATCCAGCGTTGCCATCCTCTCATGAAGAAAGGTTAGTAGCTGTGGTTACATCTATCTATTTTAATTTGCATTTCGGATTATTGGAAACCCCAAGATGTTCAGAAATCTTGCATTAAAAAAAACTATGCACACAACTGAGTGGGATAAACTTTATACCCGATAAGAAAAAATATGTTGATGAAAACGCATTTACTGAATAAATCCCAGCAGTGGCAACTAGGGCGCGATGGGGTGGGATTATTTAACTAACCCACGCACTGATTTCATTGCACGACAATGCCTTCATTGCCTTCTCCTAAAATAGCAACTTCCATCTTTTGAAAATTGGCGTCAGTTTATCAGGAAGTGACAATTATTGTTCTCTTGGACTCATTGGATGGAAACGGTGCTTTATTTGCAAATATTTTATGTGATATTTTAGTTTTGCGGATAAATTCAATGTGCATCTTTGGATGGAAACATAGCTATTGTCTCATTTGCTTAAAACCCATGTGATTAATTGTAGAATTTTAACTTTTATCATTTAACTAATTTGGTAAAAACATAAAATACTTGCGGATTCAGTGTGGACCAACCTTATATCTTGTACAAAAACACTAGAAATTAATTTTGTGCGAATAAAACTAATGCAATTTCAGCAAAAAAATCTATTATTTTTGAATATTTTGTCGTCAGGTTGATTTTTTTTCTTTGTTATTAATTTATTTTTGTTGGTTTTAGTTGAAATTGCATTTGTTTTATTGGAACAAAATTAATTCCATATAAATTAAGTTCCTTTTCTTTCTAATATTTTGGCTTTCTTAAAAAATTTTTAAGTTTGTCAGTGTGAGGTAGTGTTATCAGAGGCCAGTAAGGAATGGAAGGAGAAATGCGAATGCATGGGTTGAGAAAAACAAGACCAACAATTAAACAATAAAGAAACAAAAGTATACAAATAAGAGAATGGAGCTAAAAAATGCTCAACAGAAAAACCTCAAATGAAAAAAACTGGAATTATAGAGTGAACTAGCTAAACAACACAAAGCACGGCTCTGTTTCATTGGAAAAACTCTTACAAGGGCACTCTCCCTAAGGCACACTCACAGTCCTTAGCTCAGAAAGGCTTTCAATAGCCATGTTTCTATCCAAAAATTCTAATTAAATTTTAGCGCAAAACTTTTTTTTGTACAGTGGTACCTCGAGATTCGAAATTAATCCATTCCATTGTGGCGTTCGGATCTCGAACATTTCGTATCTTGGAGCAAGATTTACATGTAAAATGCTTTATCCGTGCAGCGGCTCTCAGAAACAACAGTATAAGTTGATAAAAAAATGGAAAACCAGAGAAAAATCAAGTAACATTTCTTCAATTCTTAAATCTACACATTGTTAATGTAATAAATGATAATAAAACAGAATAAAACACATGCGAAAGACGTAATATGTACACAAATGTGAAACTTTACCTTGAGAGTAAAGCAATGTGTCGCAGGAGGTGGAACTGGTGGTAGAAAACATTACGGCACTACGTATGAAAGTTGACTTTCTTGAGATATTTGCAGTCATGTCATCTTGCTTTTGGAGACAGGAGACTGATCTTTGGGAACACAGCCATTCGTGACAGTTCTGGGAGGAGATAATCCTGAACCACTTTGATGAGTGACTTTAGGAATTTTAGAATCACCAAAGCACCATGTCAGATGTTGTGCAATGAAATCGCTCCATTGGTTAATCCATTAATGCCGCCACAATGATCTCCATTTTCGACAGAAAAACGTTTTGCCATTGTATTGCATTGAGATGTATTCGGTAAATACGTTTCCATTGTAATTAATGCACATTTTTGCTTATTAGATCAAATTTTATGCGCATTTTCAAAATGTTTGGGGTTTCCATCATGGTTTTCCATGCAATGTTCCAAAATTTGCATTAAAAAAGGTGCATGGAAATGCAGCTAGTGATGTATACCGTTGTCTTTCTTTCCCCCTCTTTTCCCAAAGAGAGTGTTGACACTCTTTAAACACAGCCCCAATTACCCACCATGCAATTGGGAAACTGTTTGTGCATCATCATAACAACAGATTGCAGACGTATTTTATGATTAATTAAATCAACATACTCAACCTTTAAACCTAGTGGATTTGTTTCACAGTTTTCATGTTTCGCCAGTTACAAGTCACAATAATCTTCTCATTTTATCAACCCTCGTAATAAAATAATCCAAGGTTTCAATTAGTCCATAGGATTAGCCCAGGGGTCGGTAACCCAAAATGATGAAAGAGCCATATTGGTCCAAAATAAAAACAAAAAGCTAACATGTCTGGAGCCACAAAAAAATTAAAAGCCTTATAGAAGCCTCATAATGAAGGCAACACATGGTGTATGTATCTAGATTAGCCTACTATCAAAATGACTAAGTTGGCTACAAATACATAATAAGCCTTCATGATTAAATGTTTATTTTCCCTGCAGCGTATCCTGTAGGGAATGACTACTCTGTTGTACGATGCCGCCTCAACTTCATTACAATATTGATGAATCGTGTTCCATTGCTTTGATGAAATTGAAGAAATGCAATAAAGAAATGCAATTTTTGATGTAATTTTTATTTTGAGGATTCGAAAAAAACAACAACAAGATGGAACTTGTGTAACGTGTCCCTCATCGGGGCAACATTCAGAGTGCAATAAAACTCATCCTGCGTTTATAAAAATAAAACAGCAGCCTTTTGAAAAGGTAAAGTATATACCTCTTTGTTTTGTTTACAACAGCCATCTGCCTGGCATGCCATTCTGCTGATAGAAACGTGTGTCGCAGGCTATGACGCAAATCTTCGTTGACAGAAATGTTAAAATTTATTGTTTATTCTACACAAATGTTAAGAATGATTGTGTCATGTTTGTCCTCCTACAGAAACTATATTAAAACAAAACATATATTTCCCTCACCCATCTTTTTCCATTTTCAAACATTTTTGAAAAAGCTCCAGGGAGCCACTGGCTAGCGCTAAAGAGCCGCATGCGGGTCTAGAGCCGTGGGTTGCCGACCCCTGGATTAGCCTTAAAATTAGTTGATAAATGAGGGCAAAGGGGGATGATGAGCCGATGATCTTGGCTGAATAATTAGACTTGTTATAAAAAAAATAGTTTGCATCCCTTCACTTTTAAGTTGATGGTACAAATCTAACTTGAAGGTTTATTTGCAATACTTGAAATAGCATGGTGTCGCTGAAGCATTCTGCCACTTTCTAGCACTTGTCTGTTGTCTCTGCTGTCAGCAATGTCCGTTCAACTGACTGCTACTGTCGTTCACAGTAATCCATTTTATCCTGACCACTGTCGCCTCAAGCAGAAACACAATGCCCCTTTCTCCAGCCGCATCACTTTCACTGCTGTCCCCCACATTACTCTCAAACTTTTTAATTTCCTTTGCTCCAAATCAGATCTATAAAGGCTTCTCTCTTTTTTATTATACTTCAGTCAACTTTACGTATAAATATGTTATCTTTTTCTACACTTTATCTGACTTTCACATAATATCAAACATAGCCAAGTGTCCACAGAGTGCCTTTTGAAATCCCACCTTTAAATTCTGAACAGATGTGAGCAGGTGTTATTGTCACAAAATGTACAGAGATAAGGTAACTCAGAACTTTATTGACAAAAGGTATAAAAGGAAGTTATCAGATCAATCAAAGTATAACAAAGCAGTGATTGTTAGATGAGTGCGACTGGACACTGGTGGAAGGGTTTATATGGATGGGAAATACACATATTGATGTGTGCTCCCTCAAGTGCAAACCAGTTTCGAGTGAAATACTGCTGTCATTTTCTGGTCTGATGTAGGAATACAATCAATAATAATTGTTGTTATTTGTTCAATTAAGTTCAATTAAAATAATTGGAGTTTAATATAATCTAGTTTAGTCAACAAACCAAAATAGAAATACAAATATAAAACATTTTTCGTTTGTTTGAACCGGACGCACATCAAGGGAACATACTCAGATGGACCCTTTAGCAGGGAAAAAGCTGTTAATCACAGATTCGGAGGAGGAACACAGAGTGGTTAAGTTGTTGTTTTTATTTTAAACATACTTATGTTCGTATATCAAGATTGCCACAAATCATTTTAACCTGATTTTTGTTTCTCTCCAGTTTCTCCAACTGGAGACATTTTCCATAATTTAGTTACAGTAATTCAACATTTTTTTTTTTTCGTGTAGAATGTATTCAACAGATGCTTGTTGGTCACATACTAGGAATAGAGTGGACATACTATGTCCAATCTGGGAGAAAAGTAAGCGGAAGAAGTATTAGCTTTAGCTAATGTGGCCAATTTTTGACAACATGCACTAACTATGACCACATTTCAGGAAAAAATTGGCAAATTAATTGAATCCACAAAATAAAAAAAATCACTAGGTGGCGCTATGAATGAGTCTAACGTCAAAACTGGTGAAAGAAGTACCTTAATTCAATGTTTAATTTTGTAGTTCTTGCGGCCACCTGGTAGAGGTTAAAGATACAATCTTCAGGAAGACTTTGTTAAAGTATGACACACGCAAAAGTACCTTAAAAATAACTGACTTCCTGTCGGTTTTGGAAACTCATTCCAATTGACTTTTTTTGTAGTTCTTGCATAAGTGTTGAAAACTACAAATATGTCGTTTGAATGCAGTTGAAATAACTGTACAAAACAGCAGAAAATGGGATATTCTGTGTTTATTAAATCAAAATTAAGTCAATAGATTAAAAGTTTACCAGCACAGAAAATATCTGAGCATTCATTTAATTTCACTTTTTTCTCTCTCCATAACAGGAATTTATTGAATTCAAGAGTCAAGAATGAAGTATCTGAGTGGACTATTTCAAGGAGATGTTGAAAAGATTAATGGCTCTTTATTATTACTTGTAAATGTTCATTAAATGGCTGCCAGTGCTTGTACATAGAGCAGATGATGAATAGCAATATTTTCCTGCTCTGCGTTTGCACGAGTCCTGAAAATGATTCTCCTCGTGAAAGCAACACAACAGAAAATTACATCAACCATGCTAAAAAAAATAGCACTTGTTTTACTACCACAGGACTTTGAATTAGTGGATTTGCTGGGATTAGGATTTTATCTGATTAGAAAAAATATGCATAAACTTAGATAGATATGCATTTAGCGAATAAATCCCATGCGTTTCTCTCTCTGAACTGGGGTGGTATTAAAGGCTAACCAATGAACCGATTTCATTACACAGCTTCTCAAATGTTGTTTCTCAAATGGTCTTTCTAAAACTCCTTAGCCAAAGTGGTTCTGGATCAGCACTTCCCAGAACTGTCTCGACCGGCTGTGTTCTCAAAGAACAATCTCCCTCCTTCAAAAGCTAGATGACAGAACTGCGCATATTCTGTCCGCACCGGCATATAAGACACACCCAATTTTAAATGAAGAAGATCTAGAAAAAAAAGATTCTGAACCAAAAACTGTAGTAAAATATTTTATATAAACTGTGTAAAAGTTAACAGCAGTTTAAGAACAATTATATACCAAACATGTAACATGAACAGTCAGTAAACAGTAAAAGTTACAAAAAAGGCAGTAATGTTTCATATCTGCTCCTTACGATCCGCGCTATGGTAGGATCGACGAGCAGAGATGGGTGATGACGTCAGCGCGCACCGCCGGGTGTACAAATATGGCCGACGGCTCCGGAGCTAGGCTGAAGCCGCGGCTTCTCTTACGCCTCTCCTACGGCCGTGGCCGCCCTCCGCCTTGCAGCGCTCTGCATACGCCGTATAAGACGCACCAACTTTTCCCCCTCAGTTTTGGGGAAGAAAAAGTGCGTCTTATACGGCGAAAAATACGGTATATACAAAAAAGTCTTCTCCTAACAAAGCAACTTTAATTTTTCCATTTTTCTTTTGATATTTGGCACCAGTTTTGTTGCCGATTTTGTTGTCTTGGACAAAATTTTGAAATAGTGCTTAATAATAAAATAAGCAATAAAAGCAACGGTATTTAAAAATTTTAAATACATTCACAAATTGTCAACAGCACAAATGAAAATAAAAACTTTAGTCTAAATAAAAAAAAAGTTGTTTTCCAGTGGCAATGTATTCCGTAGTCTAGGGTCCACTTCTGCAAATGCCCTCCCCCAAAAGACCTCTACACACCTCGTTTTTTTTCTGTATTATGTCTAGATGTGCTTGGTTGCAAAGGTATTTTTTTTAACCTGCTCCACACTGCCCTCTGCGAAGCACAATGCGGAATAGGCTCTTTTTTAAGCTACCTTACCCACTATATACCCATTTCTCTGTTTCGTTTTTAAATCCTACCTCTCTTCTTTGTGGCCAGAGGGGTTCAATTTCACTGTATGTAACAGTGTATGTGACAAATACTCAACGAGCGCTATTACTTTGAGGTGCTAGTGGTCCATTATACTTGAAATATCAGATGAATCATGAATAGTGGGTTGAGTTTCTTGAGTTTCTTAACTTTCTGTCTTTCGTAGAGTAGCAATAAATTCTTGATTCATTTAACATCAAGTTATCTCACTCTTTGGTTTATTGTCTTGAACTGTCGCCCAGGTTACCTGGCTCAGTGCTAAACTATGTAATGCCCCTATTCACAGAATAATACAGTACAGAATTAAACTGAATTCCATTAGGATTTGAATCATTATCTCCCTGGACCCTACAACATACTGACTGGAAAAAAAAAATTCTCATTCTTATAGAGCAGTACACGACTCAAGCACTCAGGTTTCTATATGGAAATGATGTTTCGGCTCAAGATTATTTAATATTTATAAACCTGCTTCATTTAAATCTGTTTCCTCTCTCACTCACCGAAGAAATAAATCACTGCATGGCTCCTAATAGCTTAGAGACTGCAGCCCAAACAATCAAGCTGCTAAATAGATCATTAAACGAAATACAGCGTTTCGGAAAATTAGATTTATATTACATGTGTTTCTTATCATAGATTTATTTATTTGAGGCATTTTATTTGAATTGTGGTCATGTTGCTCCTAATTGGTTCAGCTTATGGGTAGCAGGTGCTTATCACCAAAGCTCCATCAACACCCATGGCATCACCTCAGTATCTCATTTACTTCAACAATTGAGTTTAACACTTGTTAAAGTGTCACCAGATGTGATCAACTTTGTTTTAAATCTTTATATGCACAGTATTCCACACACAATTACGCGTTTTGATAATTGTTTAACCCTTTAGAAGTCTGTGGCCTTATGGAAGGGCGATTACTTTACAATTTGCTCTATTAAATTACCTTAAACATTTTTTGCCGCAATGCTTGATATCATTTTTTTTTATATATATATAAACTCCTATGACGTTGTTTTTGTCTGGCAGAACATAATCGAGCACAGGATCGGGAATCGCGAGCATATAAAGTGTTAAGGAGCGCAAATTCATTAGCACCACTGTAACACCGCAGAGCCCACACTCTGTCTTTAAATGACCTCCCTCTTTTTTGAAACTTCAGCAAGCTCTTCAGCAAGATTTTTTTTCTCACCAGAATATAATGAGTGGCAGGCACAACTAGATGATCGCCAATCATTTGTGCTCTCTAACACTTTATATGCTCGCGATTCCCAATTTTTAGAGCTTGGTTTTTGTTTTAATGCTCTCAGATCTTGTGCTCGAATATATTGTGGCATATTTTACACAAATAATTCCACAACAAACTTTAAGTTGTACAAAAATACAATTCAGAGTGTTACATTTTGTCTTTTTTTTTACTGTTTAATGGTTTCTTACTTTTTACTGTTTTTTTTTTAAGTTTGAACCTTTTACACTGTTCCAAACACTTTTTGTGCATAAACTTTGAAAAACACGAGCCAATGTCACAGGTATTGTACTTCCAAAGGTTATCCCTTCTTTTCACCACTAGATGGCACCGATTTGGGGTCTGTAAAATGAAACTGAAAAGTAAAAGGGACATTAGGACTAAGTATGCTGTGACCCATACAAGGAATTCATGCTTTGAATTTCACCCATCTAAGTGCACACACACAGCAACAAACACACACCTGGAGCAGTGGGCAGCCATAGCTGCGGCACCCGGGAAGCTGTGGGGAAACGGGTGACTTTCACAAGGCCACCACAATATTGGTTGTCACTGGTGGGAGAGAATCTCAACACTCATCCCACCTGGGCATCGAACCAGCAACATTTTTGGTCTCCAGGCAATCACCTTATCCACTAGGCCACAGCTGCCCACATTTTAATTTGAATTACCTTGAAAATTATGTGTCTTAATTTCTTTGTAATGTTGTAACGATCCACCAATGTAATGCCCCAAAATAATTAAAGTGAGTTTAAAATACTGTACAAAGCATTTTGAAAAATGTAAAATACTTTAAAAACATTTAATATTCAATTAACGAACATAGTTGTTTAGTCTGACTCACCAGAGATAAATGTCCACCACAAATCCAGATTTAAGCTCCCGGATTCTTCAAATTGCAGCAATTAATTCTCTTCCGCATTCTTTGAATTTCAGAAGTCTGTAGAATGTTGCCCTAAACTCTTTTACCTCTTTTTTTGCATTTATACAAGTTACACTCACATTCACAGATTCACTCACCCCACAATTTCCTGGTACCATGACATCATGTGCATACGCTCTATTAGTGTGCCCCTCACTTGTGGTACATGCATTACATCATGGGATATGTTTATTCACAGAATACATGCTGTGGGAGGTTGGGATAAGGTCATGTTCTGCACAATTCTTCTGCATTTTGGCTTTATTGACCTTGCTCTGTTGGGTTTTTGCTCCTTGTCCATGGAAACCTACTCCATGAAGCTTTCCATTCATTATTCTTCATTACTAACTTAAGGCGATATAAAGTCGATCTGAAATACTACCAATAAACCACAGCTTTAACACAATTGGACAAGGAGTTGATGATATTTAGTCTTTTTAGTTCAGAGAAAAACTAAAGATTGGATTTTCTGCACAGGGTGCATCCTATCACAACATTGTATTAATGCAGTCTACATGCTTTGATAGTTGTTTTTATGCACCTAGAAGAATGGAAAGTCTGAGTTAGTTGGGATTGGTACGTGAATACTTTTTATATGAGCACAAATTTGAAGCGTTGTCATACATGGATTAATAAAATAAATGCATACACAGAAATTAAATACCAGGTATGATAAATATATATTAAAATACAGTACAGTATGAATGTTTTTGGCAGGGAAATGCTGCAAACAAAGAATGCCTTGTGTTAATCATTTATTTTCATCAATGAACATCTGAGTGATCTAAATTAAATTAATATTTGGTCCTTCAATACTTGTTCTTCAGTACACTGAAGATCATTGTCTTGCTGCAGGATACATTTGGTGCCAATCATTCTCCTTCATGCATTGGGAAAACCATTACTCCTGACCAAATCTCCAAGTGCACTTGCAGAAATACAGCCCCAAACATTCAAGGAACCTCCACCGTGGTTCACCGTTGCCTCACATGCCTCACTCACATTGTAGGGTGGAGGCTCCATACCCAGGCACTCTAGGACAGCTGCTTTGATATCTAATGAGCGTCCTTACAAACAAGTGATTAATCTTTGAAACACTCTCTCACAATCAGAGTTCTCTGTTTGCCATCTGGCATAGATTTCACCAGGTTTCACATAGGTTTCACCAACCCATGGAGCTTATCACATGCATCTGAACATTCTGTTTGGGCTTGTGTGTGAGCTTGAACAGACAGCTGTGTCTTCTTTCCCCAGGGTGCAGAAGCATCAGCACCTAAGCACTGGCGGAATAACTGCTAAACGTTCCTCATCTGGTAGAAATCATGTGGAAATGCATGGCTGAGTCCTTTACAAGCCTTTGCACAACCCCTTGCGATTCCTATGGGATCTGATTATCACAAATCTGCGAGCTTCCTTACTTGTTGTGTACTAAAGTGTGTTAGTGTGTCTGCACTAGACGGCTGTCATTGTGCACGGTGTTGTGTTAAAAGGACAGTTCAGGTCCAAGTAGCTTCGCTTACGATGTGTTTATTGGACTCCACCAGCTTTTCTGAATACGCTTCTGTCACATGAACCCTGCTCTGCACACTCTCCCTACATTAATATATAAATAAAAACTCTTAAATCAACCTACATACATTAAAATACATGTTTATCGCATGGACTTTGTTGTAACCAGTGTTATGGTAGTTACTGAAAAATAGGAACCAGTAGAGCTGGGTGAAATTTACATTTAAAATAAATTTTTTTCACCCCTATTCAAAATCAATGGGCAGATAACAAAGAAAATGTTAAAAAAACTTTCACTTTCACTTTTCACTTTAAATTATACATTGTTATTTGGTTTTAAATTAAATTGAAACACAAAATATAATGTGCAATTTTTTTATTAATAATATTGAATGGACTGACCGGTTATATGGGCACAAAAATCTTTTGTTGACCATTAAATGGTTTATTCATTAATTTCCTGTGAGTTTAGGGCTTGTATTAACGTTAAAACATAAATGGAACGTATATGTTTCATTTTGAGGTCTATTACAACACTTTATTGTGATTTCATGGCAAACACACGTTTAATGTTAATGTTGGGCTGGTAAATCTAACGAGGGAGCATAACCTAGACCTGTGTCGCAGGATTAATTTTTATATTTATATTTTTAACAGAAAATCTTTATAAAACCAACACAAAACATTTGTGGAATAATAATTCAAACTAATTATCGAGATACTAATTATCGAAAAACAGCATTTCCCAACAAAACACTACACAGTAAAATCCTAAGAGTTAAATTAACTGTACTCAGATGCCCGAGCCACCTCAGCTGACTCCTCTCAATGTGGAGGAGCAGCGGTTCTACTCTAAGCTCCTCCCGGGTGACGGAGCTTCTCACCCAATCTCTCTGGGAACGCTTGTATCTGGGATCTTGTCCTTTCGGTCATGACCCAAAGCTGAATTTTCTAAATTTGAACTCATTAGGTTTTGCTGTAGACTAAGCATTAGAACAGGTGGTAATGCAGTGATTTCTTCTTTGTTACGTCAATTGACCTCGAGTGTAGTTATCTATACATATCATTCGATGTCCAACATTTAATGTACACAGTAACAGAGTAATACAGCTTTAGTAAAGCGGGATTAGCTACAGCAAAACATTGCAGCGGAATTAATGTGTTATTGCATCATTAACAGGAAGTTGTTAATAATTCAGCCATACAATATCTGATTGGGCTCAAAACTGCCATGCAGTTTAAAAGTCCATGTCTGAACAAGCCTATATAGCAGCCTACAGTGTTATATAAAGCGCCACCTAGTGGCTTCGGAATCATCCAATTTCAGAGTGTTTAAAGTATTTGTTTCAGATTGTAGGACAAGGACCTACAAAAATATCAATTGGAGTGAGCTTCCAAAACTGACAGGAAATCTGTTTTTTTAGGACAATTTAAGGCCTTGAAATTTAACAAACTCCTCCTAGGGATTTGCCATTTTAAATTGTGACACTATTTTGATTTGTTCTTGGTAGTCAGCTAAATTTAGATGTTTCACAATGAAGCAGGAAGTTGTTATATCTCGGCCTTACAATGTCTGATTGGGTTAAAATTTGTGAATTGTTTTAAGGGTCTATATCTGAACAGGTTTATATATAGCAGCCTATGTAACAGTTGTTGCGTCACATAGTGGCCACGATGAATATGCCATTTTCTACTCCGAGACCTACAAAAAAGTCAGAGCATGCAGCTTTAATCAGCTCTCCATCAGCTCTTCATATGTTTTGAACAATTTCGCCCCAATTTACTCTTCCTGTTAATATATTGTGTTACATCATCCTGGTGGACCTGGGTCATAGTTCTGCCATACTGTGAATTTTTTGAAAGTTGATTTTGGTCAGTGTTTGGGAGACCCATTGGGAATTTTTTTTTGCTGGATGATGATGTTAGGGAGGCCATCATGGGAGCCGAGTGTGTGATATATGTGAGTCCTAGAGCCAGTAGTAATGTGAATGCTGTCAGAAATCATTCCAAAAGGGGTAATTGATACAACTATAAAAAATCTTTTAAGAAGTGGAATGGGTTGTAATACTGGCAACCCCAGTTTAAACCCCAATTTTTATCAGTATTCTAGGGCCAATTCAATAAATCTTTTACTAAGTTTCCAATGTAGGTAAGTTCCTAAAAAATTCCAAGTAAAAGATGAACTAAAATAGCACTAATAAAAACAGACACAATTACAGGATTTTTTTTTCCAACTTAAAATATGTTTGTAAGTCTGCTGAATTCAGAACCACAATATCTTCTGCATCATACAATTTCTCACATTCAATTTTCATCCAAATTTTGTTAATGGAGCAAGACAAAGTTCCAAATAGAATCACATTTCTTCTTTCTAACCTGTTACCAATAGCACTGTCAGGTTCTTTAAAGTTGTGTTTATTGCTTGTTTTTGCCATCTTCTCCCTCATGAAACCATCATAATACAGCATCACTCAGATTGTTTGTTAAATCTAGTCCATGACTGGATTTACTGTGAGTGATTTAGTGAATATGCCATTTGAGTGTTGATCCGGTACATAATGAGGTGCCATAAGCTATTGGGCTTTAGCAGAATTAATAAAATCCCATGACAGAGCTGCCTTGGATGGTAGTGGGAAGAGGAAGTGTAAAAATAGACAGAGCTGATAAAGACGGCTATATTTAAACAGCCTGCTCCTGGCTGATTTCTTCTCATTTATGGTTCACTTTCAGCCCAGCAGTCAGCCTGACTGAAAGCATTTATCAGATATTAGTTGAGATATTATGAGCTGATCCGCCACAGGGTCAACTGGCTACATTTGTTTGAGTTTATTTTCTCTGACCTAAGGGATGTTTAGATTTAATCTTTTAAATAAATTAATTCTGAGTGTCTGAAGTTCCATTATCTGTGGATACCACATTTACAAGTGTCTCCATTTCGTGTTTAAGCCTCATTTCTTTAGTACTTGGTGTAGCCTGATCCACTTGTGTTAAAAACTGGTCCAAGACATATTCTCCATATACTCCAATTGGCAGTCTGGGTCACATCAGCATCAAATTCTACCATGGTTTGCTTCAGACTACAGGATTATACCCTGATTAGGAGTCATTGACAGGTTTAAACAAATGACTGAAACCCTTTTTGTGAGAACTATCAAAGTCACAACCGGATAGAGTTGCTGACTCATCGGGAGATGTCTATTTAGACCCAATAAATGAAAAAAACAGTTTGTGCTATTGGAAACATTAAATAATATATTCCATACCATGATAGAAATATATGGGTTCAGCTAACTAAGTTACACAAAGGCAAAGTTGTTTCGCAATTCATTAGCCAAACACGCTCCCCATCTTGACCTGCTTTTTATATGTTCTTTAAAAATGCAAATTAATTCGGCCTTAGGCTTCCCTTTTTTATGGGACTTTTGGTGGACTTTGTCACTATCTATTGTCTGGTGTGAATTAAGGCTTGGCAATAATTCGATTTCAATCTTTATTGTGATATAAATTTTGTTGATAAGATGATAAAGACGGGTCGATTATGTTTAAAAGGGGGGGCTGTCACCACCTTTTAAGTGCAGAGGCGCAATTCAGTCGAGTTGAAAGATATGAGGGGAAAAAGAAGAAAACTAAGAGCCACCAACAGGTCACTGATATTGTGGCAAATATGCAAAAACTTTTACAGGCTAACCCAAAATTGGAATATTAATGACAATTTATAGAAAAATATTGCCTGGTCTGATGAGTCTCTATTTCTGATGTGCGATTCGGACAGTAGGGTCAACATCTTGACCAACGGACTAGGCATCAACAAAATGAAAGCATGGATCCATCCTGCCTTGTATCAACGGTTCAGGTAGTTGTTGGTGTTGGGGAATGTTTTCAAAGAAAGATTCACCAGATCTAAATCCAACAGAAAACCATTGTGATATGGCGGAATGGGAGATTCCCATAATGGATGTGTAGCCAACAAATCTGTAGCAACTGTGTGATGCCATCATGTAAATATAAACCAAACTTTCTGAGAAATGTTTCTGTGCCTTGTTGAATCTATGCCACAAAGGATTAAGGAAGTTCTAAAGGCTAATGGGCCCCTTAAGGTACGTTCACATCGAACACGGTTCGCGCGGTAAGCGCGGATGGTTTCCATGTTAAGTCAATGCAAAGACGCGTTAGCGCGCGTCTGAGGCTTCAGCGGCGCGGTAAACGCGAATTGAGCGGCGCGGTTGCTGCGATAGGCGCGTATTGAGCCGCATGAATGGGTGATACGCGTGTTGTGAGCCGCGCGCAGGAGGC
>SRMA01026574.1:0-10101 GCA_007224835.1 Danionella cerebrum
AATGTAATTGCACGGCTTGTTTTATTTCAGCACAAAAAGCTGGCTCTGGTGTCTGGTTGCATGGAAATCTCAATGACTGTGAATGGAGTGGACTGCAAGGCTAAAGTTCTTGATAATGAGATCACGTGCAGGATCCCCAAAAATCTGACAATCCCCAAACAAGGAGCACCAGTCAAGGTCAGAACCTGTAAATGTAGCCTTTAGTTTGTCATCTGCCTTTCAGCCATGACACAGTGCTTTTTTTCCCAGGTGATTGTGAATGGAGAAGAATATGACATTGGTTTAGTTGTAATGGCTCGAAACAACTTTATTGTGGGTATTGTGTTGGGCATCTTGGCTGCAGTAGGTGTGGGTGCAGCCATGGCCTCTTTCGGCATGGCTCAAGTGCGCAAAAGAAGGAAAGGTAACTGTGTCATTATTAAAAATATACAGCAAAATGCACATTTCACAAGTTTAATATAGATAAAATGCTTTTTTTAAGCAACCCTCCCCTAGATAAAAATCTAATATTATATAACTTTTAAGCTAAATGTATTTGTTTGACAGCTGCTCTAGTTGAAGGGAGACTATCCTTGCATTTAACTCGGACCGCCGGACAGAATTACGACCGATCACCTGATGGGGACTACAGAAGAGGTGAGATTTCCTAACTTTGTAACTTTATTGTGCAAAACAACATTGAAAAGAAGTTTAAGCTCTTTACTCTCTTAAATGATTTATCCTTGCCTCATATTCCTTCAGATCTGTCAGTTTCTCCGTTCCGTGGCTCCGCCGTAACATTTACCAGTCTTCCATACGCTGGATCAATAGACTCTTCAGCGGCTCCTTTGATGGCACCTCAGAGGATCTCCATGTCTGCTCTACGGCCGCACCTCTTAGAGGAAGTGAAGAATGTTTTGATCCCTCTTGAGAAGATCACGCTTCAGCATGAGCAAATCATTGGCAAAGGTACATTTTTTTAGGGCAACGTCTCTTTATCTGTTGCGGTAATTTCTCACTGTTCTCTCTTCATAGTAGTACATAGCAAAAAAATCAACACTGTTGGTGTTAAATCAACACTATTGGTGTCAGTGGTGTGGAACCACATAAACACTCCCCCGGTATGAAATGCAACACTGTGTGAGTTTATATAGCACCCCAGTCAGTGTTAAGCTTGATAATTTAACTCTCATGATGTCACATTTAACACTGTGTTTATTTATACAACCACTATTGACACTGTAGTGAAATTAATGTTAAATTATTCCGGATAATTTTTTGTTTATTCAAGTACAACATGCAGATATTTGGATCGCTAATGCTAACACAAATGTCAAAATTAGCAATGGGGGTCTCTTTTGGCAAATTAGAGACTTTTCAGACCACCTTGCGACCTTAAAAAAATACAGGAACAAATGTAGCCACTTTTCTGGCATTCCTGGCAACTTTTAGCGACTGCTCATTCTGACTGTTATTCATTGAAATCTTTCATCCTTTTCAGGTCATTTTGGAACGGTTTATCACGGATATCTTTCTGATGGAGATGACAAAGAGATCCACTGTGCAGTCAAGTCACTGAACAGTAAGTACCGTATTTTTCGGCTCATAAGACGCACCGGCACATAAGACGCACCCAATTTTTAAAGAGGAAAATCCAGAAAAAAAAGATTCTGAACCAAATACTGTTGTAAAATATTTTATATCAACTGTGTAAAAGTTAACAGTCAAACATGTAACTTGAACAGACAGTAAACAGTAAAAGTAACAAAAAAAAGGCTGTAATGTTTTACTTTGCCCCCACTCATCATTCTAAAGTCCACCATTCGTTATCACCATCACTGTTCCAGTGCAACATTGCCCCCACATTAGTAATACTGTAATAGCCAGTAACATTGTCCCCAAATTACTAATAATAGCCAGTAACATTGTCACTAGATTACTAATAATAGCTAGTAACATTGTCACTACATTACTAATAATAGCTAGTAACATGGTCACTACATTACTAATAATAGCTAGTAACATTGTCACTACATTACTAATAATAGCCAGTAACATTGTCACTACATTACTAATAATAGCCAGTAACATTGTCACTACATTACTAATAATAGCTAGTAAGATTGCCCCCACATTAGTAATAATACAGTGGTTCTCAAACTTTTTTAGTCGAGCCCCCCTTTAAACAAACACTCCCTAATTGCAGAACACGTTACTTACGTTTGTTATCTCGTATGTACATGTGTGAGATGTACCGTTGAGAGATGATTTGAGTTTGAGTTTATTAAAGAAGAGTTTCAGTCATTGAGAGCGTTTTGTTTACCTCACGCGAGCGCTGGAAACAATCGTATGCTTTTTGTTGTAATATAAATCCTTTTGATTTTTGTCAGCTTATGAAAACCCAAATAACTCCATTAATAAAGGATCAAACTGTCCAAGATTGTGAAACTGTCCAAGTGAATGCTTAGTGGAAATAAAACCCTCACAGACTGAAGACGATGCTTATCGATCATCATCTTATCGTCAGGCTCAAAAAACATAGCAGACAAACTATGAGCTGTGCCCATTTCACATCATGAAATGTATTTTAGCGTGAGAAAACGGGTTTGTAGCGTGAGAGATCACTCAAGTGCAAGAGAGTTGTGAGACACAGCAGTGATCTCTGTAGTTTCGCTCGTGACGTAAGTATGGATGCGGATGCCAAAGGCATTGTGGGAAATGTAGTTTTCCCCCCCGTTTTCGTTACGTCCGCGCAATGGCAGAGATGGGCGATGACGTCAGCGCGCAGCGCTTGGTAAACAAATATGGCTGCGGCTTCGGCCTAGCTCCGGAGCTCCGGAGCGCTTACACCTCTCATCCGGCCGTTACCGGACTTCGCGGCGGTTTGCATTCGCTTCATAAGACGCACCAACTTTTCCCCCTCAGTTTTGGGGAAGAAAAAGTGCGTCTTATGAATCGAAAAATACGGTAAATGAAAAAAAAAAAAACAGTTGTTTTGTGTTACACCACGGCAGGTTACTTTACCAGTCCTCAGAAGTCTTGTGTATGATGTGAGGGAGCGGGATCATTTGAAAGGTCCACTTGAAAGAAAAATTCCATTCAGTCCGAGGTCTGGAAAAGTAACCAAAAAACCATTCCTCCAACAAAAAAAAACAATTAAAAAATTGCAATGCTCAAAACTTCAGACTAATACACAAAAATATTGTAGGTAGACTCTTTAGTGTGCTGTTTTTTTTTATTGAAGACAAAAGTACATTACAGAGTAAACGCCAGGCGGAATATGGTCGCGTAAAGAGCAGAAAACATTTGAAAACATGCTGTACTTCAGACATGCAGAAAAAATGACATTTTGATAAGCAATCATATAAAAATTACAGTTTTTACATATATTAATGCAATTTACAGCTTTATTATTTATCAAATACATATAGTTTTCAAATACCAGGTAAACTCAGATTGTAAGAAAAGAACTAGAGCCCACGGAATGTTGGCTGATGTGTTGGGAACAGTTTTCTGGCAACACTTTGAGAATCCTCAAGTCGCAATCTGATTGGTTTATCTCAACTAGATTTCTGGGAGAATCAAGTGTTGCGCATGGTTTCGATCCACCAGGAAACCAAGTGCAGCTGTACGCGGAACTTGGTCCAAATTTAACCATGTCTGGGTTAGTGCGGCTAATGCGTATACTGAATACAGACAATAACACTGTTACATTGTTTAAGTACACCTTTAAAAATAGAAGATATTATTAAACTTATTTTATTTAAAAAAAGGTTGTCAACAAAGTATTTTCTATTAAGGATTTAGAAAACAAATCGATTTTTGAGTAAGCCAAGATTTTGTTATTCGTCTTTTGCTTCGGACAAAAATGTTAAAACGTATCTCCTCCTAGAAATTCTTCGGCTACAGCCACCAAACTTTGCCACGACTGCTCTTACTCATTTTTCTTTTTGCACTGGTACCATTAAAGGAATTCTGGGAATTCGCTGAGAATGCCAGAATTTTCCATTGACTTAACATGGGGTCAAACTTTTTAAATCATTACCAATGACTCATAATGACCATTGAAAATGAAATGGGAAAAGACAAATACATTTCATAAAGAAATTGTGTTTTTATTTCATTCAAAGTAACAACTTATTTTTATGACATCCCTTACAGCTGCCTTGTAACCAAAATGTTAACCCTAGCAGCAAAAATTTCTTAAATCTCAGCCTTTGTAAATGATGTTGGCTCTTATAACTTATGGTGACATTATATTTTGTCACTGACACCTCCATAGCAACCAGACTGTTTACCATAGCAACCAATTTGGCACTTTTACACGCCAAAATCAGAGTTTGTGTGCAAATGTAAGCATCTGCTTCTTATTTTCAAAAGGGATCACTGATGTGGAGGAGGTGGAGCAGTTTCTGAGAGAAGGAATCTTCATGAAGACCTTCCACCACCCTCATGTCCTGTCTCTTTTGGGGATTGTCCTCCCCAGCGATGGACTTCCTCTGGTCATCCTGCCCTACATGAAGCACGGAGACCTCCGGCATTTCATCCGGTCTTCTCAAAGGGTAAACACAGGCACCAACAACACGGCTTTAGCTAAATGACACGTTATATGAATATGTTAGCCATAATGTCTTAATTTAAAAAAAGTTGTCTGTTTTCTACAAACAATAATGATTCATTTTGATGGCAAAATTTGCCTCTTTGTAAAACACATCATGTTGAATGTAAAAACTAACTCCAGTTGAGCATATTTGGTTACTGTATTTAACCATTGGCTTTCGTGGCTCTTTTCAACAGCTTTGGTCAGGCTTTAAAATAAGCTTTTCATCAAGACACATCATATAAACCAGATCACATTAACTGTTCTTTACAGAATCCAACAGTTAAGGATTTAATTGGCTTCGGGCTTCAAGTTGCCAAAGGAATGGAGTATCTTGCAAACCGGAAGTTTGTGCACAGAGACCTGGCTGCACGCAACTGCATGTAAGTACTGCAACAAAGAAAACTTGTGGATGCACTAAGTTTGATGGCATCACTGATTGTTGATGAATCTTGATGTTTAGGTTGGATGAGGTATTTACAGTGAAGGTGGCAGACTTTGGCATGGCACGGGATGTCTATGACAAAGAATACTACAGCATCCAGGACAACAAGAGAGCGAAGCTGCCTGTCAAATGGATGGCTCTTGAAAGCCTGCAGACACAGAAATTCACCAGCAAATCAGACGTGGTGAGTGTGCATCACCCAAGTCACTGTTTATTGGCAGTTTCTTCAGGGATTTTATACATTGTAGAGTCTTGGGGTATGAACAAAGTTCCGCTTTAACTGGGGGGAACATTATGTACTTATCCGTAAAATGCTGACTCCACTCCTAGAGTGAACAAGTCTCTTACACTCTTTGCTCGGTCAGCCTGACCTTGGGCCTGTACGCTCTTACATGCAATGGAAAAGACTGAAATGAAGAGACTATGGGTTTTGTGTATCTGAATGTCTTTCTATCACACCTTGAAATAGTGATGTGCCAAATTGGTTGCTATGGTAAACAGTCTGGTTGCTACAGAATCATCATTGGCATAAATAAATGTTCCATTTGTCACCATAAGCTACAAAAGCCAACCCACATGGTTAAACATTTACCAAAGATTAGATAGAGTTCAGAGAATCTGGTTGCTAGGGTAATGTTTGGTTGCTAAGTCAGTGAAGATATACATTTTATACATTTTCCCAGCATTCTTAGCATTTCCATTTTCTTAGTATTCCCTGAATACTTTTTGGGATACCAGTCTGAAAACATACAGCAACCCGAGTGTGACCATTTTCAGTGTTTTTCCAAAGATTAGTGGCTGTAGTTCAAACAGTCTAGGTCAGGAGGAGATACATTTAGAATTTTTTGGCAAAAAGACGAAAACAAACAAATAACGAAAGAAAACCAACATGTGAGGAGTGGACTTTATCTTCCTTTCATTATCACATGAAACTGATGCCTTTTCTTCCCTCTAGTGGTCTTTTGGAGTGCTTATGTGGGAGCTGATGACTAGAGGAGCCAGTCCATATCCTGATGTGGACCCCTATGACATCACACCCTATTTGATGCAAGGCCGTCGCCTTCCACAGCCGCAATATTGTTTCGACTCCCTGTGAGTTTTAACTGCATTTTGTATCATTATGGCTCCTCGTGTGTGTCTTAAAATTAGAATACAGCTATGAAAATACGTGTCAGGTGAATTTACAAAAGTTAAAATCCACTAATTTGATTTTCTGCTCAGCTGAATATTATTCACAGAAGAAAGTATTTAAATGCTCATTGTTTTATCAATTTGTGCCAGATGGAAGGTCCTGATGCAGTGCTGGCATCCAGAGCCAGAGAAGAGACCAGGCTTCCCCACGCTCGTGCAAGTTATTCAGGAGATCCACTCAGACCTGGAAGGAGAGCACTACATCAACCTCCAGGTCACCTATGTGAATCTGGACCAGCCTCGACCGTATCCCTCTCTCTGCCCGGCTCCTCCGGCACACTCTGAACAGTGTTCCACCTGAACGTCTTACAACTTCTAAATCAATCAGTGTCTCACAGGATACAAAGCTTCCACTGAACATTATCTGTGGAAGGATGCAAGCAAATGCTAAATGAAATTCATGTCTGGGGAATCTGTATATTTAAAGGGTTTTAACAGTTGTCTATTTTCAGTCATTAATGTCAGGTTTTTATACTTTTTTTAAACACGTGAATTTTCTGGTAAAAAATAGAAAATGTTTGATTTTTCAAACTCAAAGTTTTATAATGTTCTGTACTGAGTCAAGATTCTAAGATCAAACCTTGTTGTCCTTACAGATGAAAACAAAATGGGCTTTAATATGACTTGGAATGTGGTTCCCTTTATTTGTTTGAGTTTGATGAGATGGAGACGTTGCTTTGTGTAAATAAAAGTTTTAACAAGTATTTTGGCAAGTACTGTAACGTTAGAATTTCACAGTGAAACACGTATTCGGCGAGTTCAGCACGTATTGAAATGCTTCTCACTTCTGGCCACTAGAGGCCACTGCTGATTCAAGTTCCTGTTGGACTTGAACGTTGCAGAGTTATGTTGAATTACGGCCACAAACCGCGAGAATATCTGAATTTAAGACACCAGATAATAATTAGAAAGTCTACTTCACTTCTTTACATAAAAAAAAAACAATCGAAAAGGTCTAGTAAAAGTGCATCAAACAAAAACTAAATTTTTCTGTCGACAATTTGAACTTTTACTTCCGGTGTGTAGATTTAATTTTTTAAAGAAAATATTTAACTTGTTTTATTATATACTTAATAAGGTTTTACATAAAAATAAACTGATTGAAATGATCTGGAAGAACAGACAATCATCAACCTTCTAATCACCCAGTTCACCCACAATATTAAGCCATTCTGCTTTATGGCTTATTATAGTTCACACCATGTGGCAGAATTACTGTAGATATACACTCCTCCTTCTATCTCCAATCAACCTACTGACACCAATGACACAGTTACCTGTGACAATCTCCAGCTTCTCCACCCCTGCCTCCACTTTCTAGTTCTCAGGGATCTTCTGACCTCAAGGCACCTGAGTTCTGGGATTCTGCTATTCCAGTGTGAATACAGTATTTCTTCAGATTTCCTATCATTGGGAAGTCATCATGATGCTGCATCTCTTTTAAATAATCCAATGTACCTTTCACCCAACCTTCGTCCTTGTCTCGGCTCCAAGCCTCCAAGTGATCAAAAAAATATTTTTGAATAAACAAACACATGAAACCAATTTTATCTCACATCTTACACTATCTGTGATGGATTTTGTCTATAAGGGACAATTCTGATTATTTGCAAGGAATGTTTTTACTTTTGCAAAACATCAATTGGCTTGACATTCTAACATGATAGAATACAAATTTTTCTATCAGTCATTCAACATACATCCCTCTATTTAATCCATCTGTTGCTAGAAGATTGCTACTAGTTCTGTCTATACTCACCATAAAGACTGTGTTTTAACTCTGTTTCCATAGCACTCAGCCTTTATTAGAGATGAAGACAAGCTTTTTCAAGGCTGAGAGTGAGAGAGAGACAGAAGGGAGTGCTGGAAATGAATGATAGAGGGAATCTACTGTTTGTCACTGAGCTTGTTCCCAGTAAATATGCCTGTGTGGGAAAACATGGGTTCATGGAAAATAGAAAGTGTGGATAACACAAAGCCACCCTAAAACTCTTATGGGCACCAGTTGCATGTAACTGTGGACAAAAAAACAAGGCAATATCAGTGAGACTAACTTCACACAGCTCTGGATATTTGTTTCTAAGTAAATTTGTAATGAAGGGTATAAGGATTGGATTGAAAGCCCCAGAAGAAGACAAACAGCTGTGGCTAAATGTATAGATAGTGTTGGGAGATGTAGTCAATTACAGATAGTGATTTTAAACTAGATGGCTAAAGTTTGTACACAAACTTGATGTTGGCTTGTTAAAGTCCAGTCTGGTTTCTATGGAAGGACCAGTGACATACGATAAAGATTTGCGTGCCACTATGAGTTTTAAAAGCCACCATAATTAGTTTAAGTACAATAAAAATATGTTGGCTTTCAAAAGTCAACAGAAAAATGAATCAGTTCTATGAATTGTACGGATAATTTACCCATTTTGTTTTTAGAAATGCAGTTTTTGTAAGAATGTTTTGGGCCAGCACTGTTTTCTTCTGGTTTCTTTCTGATGTAGTTTATTTTTCAACTTGACCAGACAATATGTCTGAATTTCTCCTACAGCTTTCATGCTCTTTTTTTTTTGACACTTTCTGGTTTCCTTAAAATCCAAAGATGAATGCTCACCGGAGTGATGGAATAATGAGTGTGTGATGGGGCTGCCGTTGTGTAAAGCCCAGTCTTCCTCCCAATGTGAGCTGAGGATAGCTTCCAGTAGACCCCTGTGAACAGAAATAGCTTTTTTGAGAGGGTGTTCATTTTATGAATGTAGGTTCATTTGTTAACTTTAAAACAGACATCTCTTGCTCATATTTTATTTTACTGGCTCCCAGTTTAACCATGAACTGGAAAGTCACGATTTCATCACTTCACGCTGCTTCACCTCACTGTCCTATTTTGTGCATTCAGTTTGAAGTTCAGCCTTGAGCTTGTGAGTTTCCAGAAAACAGTGTGCAATGCATTTTCTTTTCTCTGGATTGTGTCAAAGCTTCTTCAGAGATGATGTAAAGTCTCTCACAGGCCACAAGGCTACAGATTGCTATTCACATCAGTGCTGCTAGCTTGAATATGTCTGTGCTGGGGAATTAATTGAAAAATGGTTGTCGTTCTATGAAAAACATTTTTATGCAGACTCAAGGCCAGTTACGTATTGGCGAGATTGTTAGGGTAGAACAGGATCTCTGCAGATCACATTGAAAATGATTGTGTGTTCTGGTTTGAAAGAAACGATGAGGTCTTTGGGTCAGAACTTCTGTAACAAGCAATTGGATTTATCTGAAAAAAATCACAAATGATTAATCTCATACACAAAAACAAGAAATGAAATTGTTTTTCTGTTAACATTATAGATTTCTTCCAAACAGATGTAAATAATGTGTACCATTATATTATGTCACCATAGAAACCTGTCTACCATCTCTTTCTCTGCTTCCCAGAGACATAGGAGTAAGTTTATTTCACTAATAGCGATATGTTAAATTCTAAACAAACCAATTAAATACATTTCGTATAAGTTAACTTGGATAACCTAAGATAAAATCTTTACTCATATACTTTTTAGTTACATTATATATGTGGCCTGACCTTCTTAAGATGTCACTTCGAAATTCAGCTTGTCATCATTCTGACAGAAACATCTGATCTTTGAGTTTGAGTGGTTTCAGCAGAACTTGCTGAACCTCTTTTCAAGTTGTGTGTGCAGCATAATTTACATGGCTAGATATGAAATATGCAGAAACCAGCTTCATATATAATAGATAACATCGCTTCTTTCCATGCACATCTGTATGTACAGTTGCTGACATACGCAAAGTATACACACCAATAATCTTCCAGGTCTGATGAGCTCAATTGACTTGAGTCGTGCAACAGCTGTGTTGCCTCTATGTCTCACACATTTATGCTTTC
>SRMA01026574.1:616916-677403 GCA_007224835.1 Danionella cerebrum
TACGCATGGGGAGTGTTTCCATATTTGGTGATGTTATGCGAGCACAGAGCTACAGAAAAGAGCCAAAATGGAGTTTCCGCGAAGCTATCGACCGGACATAACAATAAACGGACTTTTATCGCTATGGAAATAACTTTTTGTTGAAAAAACGGCAAAGGTAAGACAAGATTTACATGCTTGCTTGGTTTTTTGCTGGCGTTTTTTCGGGGAACTTTCGCTCCCTGCTCTGAAATACTTCATGCAATGTAAATGAGTTGCATATCGCTGGATTCAGCTGGTTGTTGGCTTTCATTTGATGCCATGGTTTGGGTGTTTCTGTTTATATTGTGGATACATATCGCACATAAACAAAAACGTGGTCATGAATTATACTCCGGACATGTTGTTGTTTATTTGCATGGCGTTCGAGCTGTGGTTAACGGATATGAAATTGAATTAGATACGTTTTTATAGGAGTTTCCGCTGAACACAACAGTATTTAATATGTGTGGGTCATTCTCAGGGTTCGTGAGCTATGAGTGAAAATGTAACGCACAAGGGGGCAAGTCCCCGGTACCGGGGACTCTCGGGCTTAAGAGGTTAATTAAAAACAATGACAATGCAAGCATCAACACTGCCCCCTTAGTGGATGGATGGATGGAATAAAATGCTCTAAAACAAATCAAAATTAGATCTTCTTACCTTCTTACTAACAGTTTCAAAAGTTTTTTTTAAGCAATGTCTATCGTTAGACCCCTACTAAACATAAAGGTATTGATTGGGTCATGCCCACTGAGACCAAAGAAGGCTGGGTGGCAAATAAAAATTGCTGAATTTATTACAGGAAAGGGCCAAAAAGAGAATGAAAAAAAATGAGACATCAAGATTTTGTGACATTTACATGCTCATGCATATTCTCACTGTGTCTATATAAATGCATGACAGAGAAGCTCTTGAGTCATGTTTTACAAAGTTTAAGAGAAGTTACATTTACAATGATGCAAATACAGCCAAACCTTTAGCGGGAGATTATTTTCTTTCCAATATATCCACACAGAAAGCATCCTTTAGAAAGAGCATATGTTATCAGAGCAAACGTTTATAATAAAAATCTTACAGGGTTTCAGCAGGTCCCACAATGACAAATTTAGAACTTTTTTTTAGCTAAAAAAAAATATAAATCTTTTTTATATGTTAACACTACCTACAGCTTGAAAAATTGTGAAAAGATGGAAAATATAAAAAACAAAGTGAAAAATTTATTTCATCAAAATCTAAAAATCGTACACAAATCGTAAATGTAAAAATTGTGAATTGTAAATGTTATTAGTCTATATTTCTCTTTTAAAACATCCATTTTTGTGATTTACAGTAACATATCAGATTTATACACTCACTTATGGCATTAAATCTAATAGAAAACTTTTTAAAATGCTGTGTTTTTTTACAATATCCATTGTGAAACTTTACTGTTATGTGGCTAAAAATGGTGCATTCTTCATGTCGAACGAGTGATTTCTTATTTTCTGAAATTGTTACATAAAAACATATAGCAATTGTTTTCATACATTTAAAAGCTTTGTAAATGACAAAAGTTTGCTATGGCAGCCACCTTTGTTAAGCAACCAAATGTGCCAGCTCACGCAAAGCATGCTGGGAAATATCTCAAGCACTCTCAATCTGAGGTGTGCCAGAAAATTAAGAGCTGAGAAGAATTATTTAAGACCTTGAACAGCGAATCTAATTAATTATAAGACCTTTTTTTTTAAAACTCTTTTTTTAAAAGAAGAGTTTTAAGGCCTAAACTTTGGGTTTGTACATTTAATACTTTTTTAAGACCATGATCTTTGTGAGGAGTTAGTAAAAAAAGATTTAGAAAAACTGGAAAATTATAAAGTACATTGATAAATCATAAAAAAAAAACTGAAATTTAATTTGCTTCTTCTGGTACAACTATTTAATCTTATTATTTGAAGTGTTTTGGTTTAAAAAAAAAACATACAAAATTTGGAAATAAAAAAAGTGTTATTTGAATCCTTCATTTTGAAATTTAATATGTTGAAACCAATTTTTAAATTGTAAACTGTATAAAAGTGCCTTTTCTATATACTGAAACAGCAATTAAAAATTTCTGCAAAAAGACATTCAACAATCTTTTTGGCACATCTGCTTTTCACTTTTATATTGTATAGAAAATATAAAAAAATATAAAATATGTTCATATATATGCATATAAAAAATTGTTCTATTTTTATAATAACAGAATTTCCGAATACCTTATATATTCAATATGCCATTTAAGATCACAATCGTGCTTGAACATAACTTTTCTCCACCAATCCCCTCTCTTTAATTCAGCCAATCTCTTGTTTCCATTGACCACACAAGCTTGTGAGCTATTAATATCAGTAACCCACAAATTCCATTTAGTGTGCAGAGACAGAGTGAGAGTGAGCGTAGTGACTGAAGAAACTGCAAAATCTCCCAGCACAGATTCACTTCTCCTTTGTGTCAATGTTCTAATTGGACAGGAGAGAGTGGAGGTAGATGCAGTACAGTTAGCTCAGAAAGAAAGGGCGAGAATGAGGGGCATGAGAACGAGGGAAGAATAAACATCACCAAAGTCTCTGAACACTTACCCATGAACATAACCCAGAGCTCCGCAAGCCACAGCCAAATCCAAACAATTGCAGTGTCCCACACTTTGATCCTCACTACAGCTATAACAAATTCCTCTCTCCAGCAGCTGCCTCTCTATCAAATGTGTGAGCATCAGGTTTGGACCCGTTCTCTCTCTCTCTCTCTCTCTCTCTGGCTCACACACTCACGCATACACTCGCGTCTCAGAGGCTGGAGGTATGTGCTCTAAACACAACAAAAGCCTGAGTGGAAGATTGAATGTGCAGGAAGAGGGCCTCCATTTGCACAAACACAAACACTCAGCAAATGAAGGGCTGGCATCCAGCACACCAGTGCCTGCTGGGAAACGCATACCTGTTCATACCACAGCACTGGACTACACCACTCCACTACAGTTCGGAAGAAATACTCTGTGAGCAGAGTAAGATTAGCAAAACTAAGTTACTGGATTTAATTGAAATAACCCAGCCTAACATCTCAAAATGTTAGGGGAACACCAAAACTAAAATTATAAAAATAAATCATAAAAAATCTTAGGAAGCCCTTTGTTACATATCTGTTCAGAATTCTGAATCACGAGAAAGTAAACAGGCTCATAACGCGCGTGCGGTGAAATTCATAGTGTGACTTTACGCAGAGACAACAATAAACCGTACACTTAAAAAGTTCCTGGTTAAGGATGGATATTTAAATGAGTTTTCATTATTGTGTTTGTTTTATGAGTGATTAGGAGATGCGTTTAAGACCTAATGCGGTGTCTGTGATACTCAAACATGTCTGTCATGGGAACCATCCGCTCAGCTATGTTTAACCAATTCTACACTGATGTTTGTATCAAGAGTAATAACCTGTTGCACAACTGGAGAATTCTGGAGTCTCAAAAGCACTCTTGAATGCATTCACAGGTTCTAACGGCAGTATTTTTGGTGCATTTTGAGACCTAGCACTTAACTTGGGACATTGTGACAGAGCTGCAGCGCATAGCATAGCAATCATTTCCAATGATAAGCAATTGCTCATCTATAGTAGAGACCTTTATGTTTTTACACTAACATTTCAACAAGTAATGACCGTTGAAACGGTCAGACAGTAACTTCCTCACTCCCTCTTTCGTGACCTCAGTGTCTGATGAGACGGCACATCATCAAGAGTAAGCTGAGAAATCCAGAAATCTGTTCCAGCAAGAGCCCCACCCTGACCCTCATTCATAAAGCCACTCACATGTACGACTTTAATAACACACTTAAAAAGCACTGAGATTGAAATACTTAGTAGGATAGATTGACGGAGAAAAAAAGGAATGGAACAAGACTGATGGATGAGGTGAGGGAAAGGGGAAAAGAAAAGAGGGTGCACAGACAGGACCTCCAGAAAATAAACAGGGTGTCTGGTTTCAAAGGAAAGAGAGGGACGCAGAGGCATTCCATTGTTCAAGCCAATTATCAGAGGCAAATAATAACAGCAGATGGATCCAGCCTGACCACAGAACGAACGAGTGAAGACGAGAGAAGCAGAGCAGATGAAGAAATATGAGAGGACTCAGAAGAACTGATTTGAAAACGCCACTGACCAGATGCACATTTCTACGGGGGAATCCACCAACACTGAGCTAATGACAGACATGATGAACCAACAGTGGTCTAACAAACTTTTATTCCAAAATGGGGATAGACAGAAAGGGTCGGATACAAATGATAAAAATGTGAACAAGAGCAAAATAAACCAATGTATTCGAGAAAAACGGTTAAATACCAGAAAATTAGCCCTCATGACCACCAGGTGGCACTATGACAGACTTGACATTTTCTGTTTAGAACCATAATATTGTCACACATGGAAAATTATATGTATGTAATAGGGGTGTAACGGTAGGGTAAAATCGTATTCGATTCGGTACAGTGTCATGGAGAGTTCGGTTCATTCGGTTCATTTAGGCTAAAAAGATTAACCTATCCACATTTTCTGAAGAGAGCACAGATCTAGTTGCAGTGACAATATCTCCAGCAGTAGAAAATGTTAGATGTGTTGCCTGCCACATACCCGATCTCCGTGGAAAAATGTCGGCATACAACTTTAAATTTATCCACTCGTCTATCCCCGTTATGTATTTTAACAGAGATGCCAAAGTGTTCCCAAACAGGAGACCGTAGTGAGGTGGGAGGGTCTTCAAGCTCTGGCTTCTCTTTCGCTGTTGCCATTTCTCACAGCTACCTGTGGCGTGCAGCTCTACTGTGCGTCACTCAATAGTGTCCGTGCGGAAACTCGCCTAGGAACATAGTTCCGCTGCGCTTAATATCGCGCTAATAATACATTTCTATTATTTAATAAAAAAAACAAATACCGAAACGGTACGCAAGTGTACCGAACCGAACAGGCCGTACCGAAACGGTTCAATACATACAGTGAACCGTTACACCCCTAATATGTAATATATAATGTAAAATAAGTACATTATCAATCTTAATTGCTGCATTTCCTGTGGCCACCAGGTGGCGCTATAACAAACTGTAGATTGCTATGAAGATGCGCTAAGACATAAACCAGTGGCATACTTGGCGAGCTTGGAATTGATTTGACTATTTGGCTGAGTTATAACAACTCGCAGTTTAGATGGAAATACTTGCCGCCGTATGTACGTGGTTTATCAAAGTCAAAAAAGCTTCGCAATAAAATATTCTATATGATATGAGATTGGAATGATGGTGTTTAAAGATGAATGAACAGATACAGGAAGAGTTTGTTAAATTTTGAGATGAGTGAAAGTGGCCATTTTAGCACCTTTGTGCTCAAGCCCTAATAATTAGAAAGAAGAAGCAGAAAGTGCCATACAGGATGGACAACCAGTTTCAATTCTTTAACTCCATCATAAATTATTGTGTTCATACTTTATACAATAGATAAAGTAAAAAATACACTATGAAAACCGAAATCCTGAAGACTGGGACAACACGCTCAAAATGGACAGACTTCGCTGCTTGGTTTTGACCCTTGACATCTTTCACACAATTTGTGTTAATCGCTTTTGTTGTAAAAGAAGCTCGGATGACAAATTACTCCAAGATTGACCATGAGCTGCCATGATAAATGTAAACAGACACATGCCAACTCATAATGCCACGTGCAAGTGAGAAACTTCATTTGGATTCTTCGAGCAGGTTTCGGACCGCTGTTTTGGTCCACTTTTGGTCTGATTTTTAATTCGTTTGTTGCTTTCTGCACAAACGAATCAAACTAGGGAAAGTAAAAAACAAACTCTAGTTTTGAGGAAAACCAACTAAACAAGTTGGGTGTGAAAGCATGAATGCATGAAGACTGAGGCATTATAATCAACTGCTGTACATGTGACATTGCAATAAAAAAACATCTATTCAATATTTGCTGATTAACGCTGGTTTTAAAATCTCACCAAATGCAAAAGTTGCTTTGTCCGCAAGCTGTGAGTTACATTAAAAGCATTCCTTGTTTTGTTTTTTGTTTTTTTCTTGGGGTTGTTATTTTATAAGCAGCAAAGCTGCAGGGAAGAGCATCTGAGCGAGAGGAACAAGCAACTCAATATGCTGAAGGATGCGTCATATCGCTGCTCAACTGACAGCGTTCTGAAGGATGGGGGGCTTTTTCAGCCTAAAACAAAACGCATCCTCAATGTGCCCCTGTCAAGGGTGGGAGATGTCTTCAGATAGTGGCACAAAAGATCAACCGCTTCTTTTCAGTCGAGAGAAAAGAAAGAAAGTTTTCGTTTCATTAACTCAAGACTAAAGCATAATTATCTCCCTATGGGCCGCAATCACCAAAAGAAGGATAATAGAACTGAAAGCACTTTCCACTCCACTCATCTAAGCGGTTCTTTTCTTCCCTCTCTTTTTTCCACTTGTTTTTCTTCTCCACCCTCAGATGAGATTAACCAATCGAATAATGGCAACAGATTGTGGGGGCAAAAGGAAAATACAACTTTCAGAATAGTGTCTCTCTGTGAGCTTTAAAGACTTGGCGCTATCTGCATTAGTGTTCTCCAACTTGTCAGTGAAATGGCTTCCTTTTCTTTCGTCTGGCATCTCTGTTCCTCTTTATCTCTCTCTGGGGGCGAAGGAAAAATGGGGTGAGGGAGGTTAGCTGCTAAGTTGCGCTGGTCTGCGTGATTTAACAAATCTAGATGAGCATCAGATTAAACGCTAACGTTTTATACGAGCATCCCTCTTCCTTTAGTTCTAACAGGCTGCTACTTAAAGGTGCTTGTAGAGCTGGCCTTAAAATTAGTCCCTGAAGGATTCAGAAACAGAGCTCGGGCCTAATATTAATTAGCTTTGGAAAATAATTGCCATTAGTAAATGTTTCCTAGCAAGAGACTTCGAGAGCAAGAGCAGAATCTCACTTCTGCAACAGTGCGAAGACAAAGAAATGCTGCGAAAAATGGAAATTGGCAGACCAGGCGAGTGTTTTGTGCACTGACACAGAGGTCGAGTTAATTAGACTATTGTCATTTTAATCAGGACAGCTTCTCCGTCAGCCTTCCCTCAAATAGTAAGTGTGTGCACATCGACGCCACGCTCCGTGTAAATGTGTGTGCATGCCACTTCCACGGCCTCGCTTCATTAATGAGCGACGCCACAGAAACAAAGCCCCCGAAGGACCACCAGAGGAAAAATCCTCGCCCTTCTCTCTGCTCACTTCTCTGTTCATTTGAAAATAATTCAAATATCAAATATTCGACATCATTGGCTTCTCCCTGGCTATCTGATAGAGAATAGCAAATCTTTCATGTCACTATTATTATGTTAATAAACAAGCATTCAGAACTATAATTACTACAGTTTTTTATCACGGCAACTGTGATTTTAGTCCAAACAATGGAGAGTTTTCGGACAACTGTGAATATTTCATACGACAAGAAAATGTCCGCGATTAAATCTGTTTCCAAATAAATGGACAAAACCAGTGTGAACGCACTCTTTTAACAAAATGTTGGCTGAAAAGCACCAATCACATCCACATTGATCTGCTGGTGCTCATCCCAGCTTGCAGAGCTGCACCCACTCATCATCTACAGAATACAGTCAACATCAGCGTTTCAACCAGTGTCGGCCAGCCTTTCACTCATTTTTTTCCCTGAACTAAAGTTAAAAACAGACTAATGGCTCAGTCTTCATTTGTTAATGTCTTGCTATTTATAATCCTGGGGGGGACAGTATTATAACTCATCATAAATATTTCAGGCGGTTTTAATATTAATTTGATCAGATATTAAATGTTACACAAAAAGAGAGTAAAAATCTATTATTTAAATAGAATTATCACCAGCTGGAGACTCAAAAATGTCTGCTCAATATTGGTTAGCGAGGTTAATGTAATAAAATGAATATTTGTAAATTAGTTAAATTTATTAAATATAGATGCCCTTGTTATGAAGAATGCAATCAAAAATAAACATTATATAATTGATATATTAAACTAATGAAATGTTTCAATTACTCTTTTAAAAATACTAAATAAATCCAGTTGAACTTTTAAAATGAATCTTTGTGCACTTTCGAGGTGCATTTTAAGTATTAAATGAAAGATTACAACAGAATATTATTATTATTTAAGATGTCACTAATAATTAAAAAAAGTATAAATTCAATTACCTTAATTTAAATTGCTACTACTTCTTGCTAAATTTTGATTTTACCCTTCAGTCCAGAGCTTTTTTTGAGTTTTGTTTTACTTGAGTTTTGGTTTTTTGTAGCGATGCGTGATATAATTTTAAACTTTGAAAAATACAAACCCTCTTACAGGTCTTGTACTTCTAAGTGTCTAGATGGCACTGATGACACCGATTTGGGTTCTGTAAAATGAAATTGAAAGGTGTAATTGGCACATGGGGCCTGCAGAGACTTCAAAGAGTCAAACTGAACGATTCAAAGGTTGAATAGCACAAAAAAAAACATTTTCCCTTTTTTTAAAAATGGGAAAATGTTAACATGTTAAAATTATGGTTTTCACTAAAAAATAATGAAACGATCTCTCTCAAAATGTAAGGAAACAAATCTGTCTCAATAATCTTTTGTTTATCAGATGAGTTTATTGAAGCTTTTACTTACGATAGCAGCAGCCTATTAACTTTACAAATAACTGTTACTTTTTTTCCTAAAAGATGCCAAATGTTAAGAAGGATTAAAGAGGATCTGCAGCATCATTAGCTAGACTTGAACAAAAACTGCCTCCCTTCCATTATCTCCACACAAGCTCACAGAAAAGAATTAAAATCTGCTGATTCCACCTAATTAATGCCCTCTTTAATGCAGGCAACAGATGTCTGTGATTTCTCTGCTAATAATTCACTCTCTTTAACCCCGTCAAACATTCAAGCAGAGTATTTTCAGTTAACCCCCTTTATTTCTCCTTTCTGTCCATACGTCCCATCCCCGGCACATTCTGTCTCATCTCCATCTCTCCCACTAAATCACACCTTGATGTTTCTTAATTTATACCACTCCTTCTCCCCTTCGCTTTCCCTCCCCCTCATGGACACACGGCACCAGAGGTGGTGCTTTGTTTTCTTTGGGTGAAACATACATTACGGTGTAAGAGAGGAGACTTTAAATAAACATCAGTGGATCACGGCCACAATAGTCTTTTGTGTTGAAATGTGCAGAGAATTAATGATTTAAAGGCCATTTTCAGCTCAATAGTAACACAGACACAACATGAATACTCTCAAACAGCGTTTTACACCCAAAATTTTGATTTCTATAATCCTTTGATTATCATCCAGCCCTTCTAGAGCTGTTTGTTGTCCCTGGGATACGTGCGCTTTAACATCTTTGAAGAATTCCTAATAAAATTACATTGCACAAGGAGCTTTAAAAAAAAGAAATGCAAATATGGTAGTTTTATCTACATTTTTAGGATCTGAAAAGGTCAGTTTAAGATGAAATGTGCTGATGATTTACAGCAAAATTTTTTCCACATTATTAATGAACGTGCTCACAATCGTAGATTCCAGGTGTTAATGTTGCCAAAATCACATTGATACATTGATTTTATTCTCATATTTACAGAAATTTCTAAAATCCTTAATTGTACACATCAAGATTTACAAAGAATTAATTCAGGTCCAGCATTGTGGTATGTTGGACTGTGCGTCAGATCCATACACGCAGTTGTGAAGGGCAAAGCAACTTTGAATGACGAACTCAGCCCCTTTCAGCACCTTCCCTCCCAGATATCTCACTTTTACATCACTTCCTGTCTCTCACCACTGTCCTGCCAATAAAAATCAATAAAGGCAGTTGCAAGTTCAAGTTATTTTAATTTATATAGCCCTTTTCACAACAGACATTGTCTCAAAGCAGCTTTACAGTAAACCAACAAGTTTAAACTCAACAAAGAGAAAAAATTAATTAATAAGTGGTGTATATGTTCCTGATGAGCAAGCCTGGGGCGACTGTGGCAAGGAAAAATTCCCTTTTTGGAAGAAACCGGACTCAAAAGGGAAACCCATCCTCCATTTGGGCGACAATGGTTGCTCACAATAATTACCAACAATAAAAACCACAATAATGGTTGGCCACAATAATTACTTTTCTGAGGCCTTACTTTTCTAAGTAACTCCTCAGAAACTGAGAAAAAGATCTTCCCTTAATTTTTAGTATCAACTAAATGGCTAAAGTGGGCGGCATGGTGGCGCAGTGGGTACCTTCCAGTTAGAAGGTTATCGGTTTGAGGCTCACCGGTGAACTTCCTGGAAGGAGTTTGCATGTTCTCCCTGTGCTTGTGTGGGTTTCCTCTGGGTACTCCGGTTTCCCCCACAATCCCAAAAACATGCGGTTAGGTTAATTGAATAATCTAAATTCCCCTTAGGGTGTGAATGTGTGAGTGAATGTTGCCCTGCGATGGACTGGCGACCTGTCCAGAGTGTACCCCTGCCTATCGCCCAATGTGTGCTGGAGATAGGCACCGGCAGACCCCCGTGACCCCAAAAGGGAAGAAGTGGGTATGAAAATGAATGAATGAATGAATAAATGGCTAAAGTTTGAACAAACTTTGACGTTGGCTTGTAAAACTATTTTTTTATAAATGACACCCTTGTGAATAATAGTGTTGCAACTTTACCCCCATTAATTAACGATGTTAACTTAGAAATAGTCTTTTTTTTTATCCGGTGCTGGGGTAAATATTCTGGCTGCTAGGAGCACTCAACAATGGCACCACTCACTATGAGTGACATACACCAAGTCCTATGTTCCTACCACATTCTGAGGCTGAAATAGATGCTGATTTGGTTGTTAAAGGTTTAATTGCTATGGAGGGGCCAGTGTTATAATATGTTCCCCATGTCAATATAAGTAACATAAACGTTTTGTTTCTAATATTTTCCAAAGCTGAGATAGAGATTGCTATGGAGTTGGTTCCTATGGAAAACATTTTAGTTGCTAAGTGATATAACAATGTTGCCAATGACACTGTGAGTAATGTACACCAATCCCCATGTCTCTATCTTTTACCAAATCTGATATGGGAAATTTTGGTTGTTAGTGTAAACAATTTAGTTGCAAGGGAGTCAGTGATTTCATGTAAATTCAAGTTGTTACTATGATTAACATAATGTGTTTCTTGTTATTTTCAATGCCTTTACCATTTATTTTGAACAGCCATTGTAAGTCAATTGTAAATATATAACCCTTTCAAGATAACTTGCACAGTTCTTGGTATGTTTTTGGACAGACTAATGATCTTCACAAGTTTGGTCAGTTTTTATGTTTCTATGAGGTTCTTAAATTCAGTTACATTTGTAAAAACATCGACCCCATTTTAAGTCAATGGAAAATTTTCCAGGATTCTCATTGATTTCCCAAAATTCCTTTCAGTGGTGCCAGTTTGAAAAGATATAGAAACCCAAATCAGACCAGTTTGGATTTCTTGGCAGTTTGGTGATCGTAGATAGAACGGTCTAGAAGGAGATATGCTTAAAAAAATTAATGTCAGAGACAAAAGTCGAAAAACAATATGTTGACTTTTACAAGCAAACATAATAACAACACTTCTTTATTACCAGCCAGTGAAAAATGTCAACATTTAAAAAGCCATTGGAAGATAAAACAATTTAAAGTTTTAAGATCTAAAACTACATCAGGGCCTAGTTTGGTATGTATTAGAGCATGCAATGTCAACCAATCCTCTAGGGGTCAGCGCTAAAGTTTGTACATTCATTAAATGTATAGACCTCTACTCATTTGTGTCAGTTAAAGTAACAGTTAAAATTAAAATAAAATCACTAACACAATCATCTATTTTGTCCATTTTCATTTATGCATTCATAAATGACTGGAGTGGAATGCCCACTTTTACCTTGATTTCTCTATTTAGGCACTACATCTCATTTTTTACAGCCTATGGTTTACACATGATTCACTCAGTGAATGTCTGGAAGAAATGAAATGAAAAGGTTGTCAAAAAGTGTGGAAGCTGAAGAAAATAGCTAAAACATAGAAACAATTTATTTACAAATAAATTGCAGTTTGAAAAAGTGAAAAGCTCTACAAATTCTGCTGCTCTTGGGACTTTGTACATATGGTCACTTAGCAACGGTTATGTTTAGAATGAAACAGTCAGCAACCGTAAGTATAGTATGATGAGATGATCCTTATTTACTTCTGTCCTTGTTTAAAAACAAAATTAAACCAAAGGCCTGCGAAAAACGGCATATACAGTATATGAAAACATTTTGGAGATAATTTTATATATATGTGTGTAGGGTAATAACAATTACAAACAAATACCCGACAAAGTTAAATAATGAAATGCAAGTTAATGCATGTACATATACTGTATAGATATTTTTCTAAACAATGTCTTAACCAATTTCTAATCAATGTTTTAACCAGTTTCCAATAAAGAACTCACCAGTATTCAAGTTTGACCAGTTATCTGTCGCTCCTGTAACGCTCTTAGCTTCTTCTCAGCTAGAATTCAAACCACACCAACAAATAACACTCTATGCAAAGTAAAGCCTGCAAATTGTTTTGGTTGGATATTTGAATATTTAAATGGTTCACTTTAGATCTAGATATATGGCGGCAATTTCCATACGAGTATGAGACAAGGACAGTGTGTACTAAAACAGGGGTTACTAACTGGTAACCATTGTCTGGCTTAATGGGCTGGCAAAAGATCCATTTTATGCATACCAAACACCCTTTTCTGATCAAAACGACATCATTTCATTATGGGGAAAGGGTCACCAAGCTCCAGAGTAAATGCCTCAAGTCTGTCAAAACTGTTTGGGAACAAGGAACACAATGCCACCCACACTACGCATTTAAGCAAATTGGATGTGCTGATAATATTCCATTTACATAGAGCATAACTGAAGAGCTCTGGAAAATTATTGTCAAAAGCAGCTTCCAGACACCCGTGATATTAAAACCTGTTGCTTAACCGAGCGCTGAGGAAAAAAAAAACACTATTTTGGGTCAACGGTGTAGCTATTTAAGTTGTCCAATATATTTCAATCACAGCATTCCTTCCAGTTTAGCATCTAACACTCGACAAGAAAGCTGTATGACCAATGCCCTCCAAAGTTAAACCATGCAGGAGCTGCTATTTGCTTAAAACGATCAACCGATTACACTGGAAGGATCGTAATCCTGAAACTGAGCGTGGCGGCTAGCATTTGTAACATTGCCTGGCTGGAGAGAAAAAGGGCGAGCTGGATTTTCTGATTTTGAGAAGGACAAAGATGAGAGAAGCTTTGATCTTTTGACTTTGAGAGGGAGATACTGACTCTGCTGCCTATCTGTCACAAAAGAAAAAAAAACATGACGGAATATCACATAAAAATGTCAGGAATAAGAGGATGAAAATGAAGAGCAGATTTTTAGGAACAACCACAAGTAGTGAAAGGATGCCTTCTGAAATGTCACAATAAATATCAGAAGGTTTATTCCACTGTGTTTTTATGGCCAAGTTTAATTAATTCCTTCATCGATGCATGCAGCAAATTATTGAATTAAACAAAACAAACACTACACATGATTAGAATACTTAGTTCTTTCAAAAATTCATTCATAAACACATTAAACAAGACAAAATGAAGCTAGTGAAGGTGAGGCAAAGGGGCAAACAATACATTTTAGAAGGTGTGGTATTCTAATGCTGTATATGAAGTGGTATGTAACACGCAGTTTTTTTGTCTGACTGTAAAGACGCTTGCAGTGATGACCCTTGCTGGCCAATCAGTGAGCTTAACAACTGATCAGTTAGCGATTAACAGGGTGTCACACTTTTCTTCCCAGTCAGAGAAAGTTTATCCTAAACCTTGTCCAAATGGGTAAAAAGTACTGGATATTAAAAGTCCCCAAAACCATGCAGAACAGAGTAGTACCAAGACAAAGCAGGTTGGTTGATTAAAGACCCAAGTTTGTAAACCCTTTCCCAGCACCACTGTCCCTCCCTCTTTCTCCCTTCACTTCCTGTGTAATAATAAGCCAATTTCACTAAAAACTGAAAGCAATCCATTGAAGTGTAAACTTATTTCCACCATTGCAGAGACTGCTATTTTTAATAAATACGGACGAGACTGTAGACCTCCAAACAAAGAAATTCATCGATAAAATTTGGCGAGACGATGCATTTATAGCATCTATGCACCTTTATGTATTTTCTTATAACATTCAAACGATTATCTAAATGTAATCGTTTGTGTGATTGGAGCTTTTTCAGTGGTCAAGAAGATCACTCCTGCCGGATCTGATCAGTTGTTCCTAATGAGTGGAGCAACAGAATCGTAGATGTGTTTCTCTTTCTCTTTCAGCATCACCAGAATTCTGAGCAGTGCAGTGGCTTGTGTTTCTTCAGTCTACCTGGCTAAATTGCCAGTCATGCTTGACTAGTTGAACGATCAGTATAGCCCCAAAACATGAACGTGAACAATGAATGAATTGCTTCTGGGCATCGCTAAAGTGTGCACCGGATCTAACCTAACTGGAAGAAACAAATGCGGCAATAGAACTAAACAAACACACAAATCAAATCAATAACTTCAAAACAAGAACATCTAAAGACATAGATTGATCAATGAAGGGGTGAAGGGGAGAAAAAGATCAGGTGGGATCTCACTGAGACATGATGAAACAGCAGAATGTTGGCAGAGGCCTGTGTATGATGCCAGCTTTGGTATCACTAATCCACAAACAACCAGAGGCGAGAAAGCAAGAAACTGCAGGCTGCTTTAAGTCAGGGCTGCTGTGACTCATCTGTTGCTTGTCACATTGGTTTCGGAGCATCCGCAAGGCAGCCTTGACCCCGAGAGGCACCCATGTCCTCCCTGTGTGTATTTACAAACACAAACCCAGCAAAAGTGAAACACCAGAGAACCGAGGCACACAAAGGCTAGATGGGTTTGAACCCAATGTCCTCGTTCAAGATGATTGTGCTTTGCAATGTACTTGCAAGAAAACACAATAGATATGTACCTTAGACCAACAGAGGGCGCAATGTGAGGAATATTAGGGTACTTTGACACATCTAGTTCGGACCAAGAGATACAACTGATACACTGCTGAAATCGTCTGCAGATTTAGTCAACAATGATGTCACAAATACAGCCATGTGACAATATACGAGCCACTCATTGATCACATACGTCCTTGTCAGCTGTTCGATTGGTTAGAATGGCATGCACAGGAAGTAAATAACAGAAGACAGGACACCAGAAAACTGGGTTGATGGGCTCAAAAACACGCTAGTTTGGAGGAAAGTTTGATCATGTTCTCAGCACAAACGAACCAGTCTAGAGTTTCTGAAATCAACTCCTCGAGGAGGTCTCTGACCACTTTTTTAGTCCGCTTTTGGACCAATTCTTAGTTTGGTTTATTCACGATGGTGAGAAAGGAATAAACAAACAAAAACGGAAAATGAACTCTAATTTGCTTGAACCAAACTAAACAAGCCACCCTTAAGTGCCACATGCTGGCAGAGAGGAGGCAAAGTGATCAGCTCTTAGACTGATATTTTTAAAAGGTCTTTATATTTGGGATATTGATACAGGACACCCTCCACATTAGCCATTTCAGGGTTGAAGAGGAAACTGATGAGGGATGATAACTTTATACCAAAAGCTATAATCTGCTATGTTGCAGTTCACACCTTAATAAAGCAAAACAATCAGTTATTGTGTGAAAGGTCAAGAATTAAATGCCACATCCTGCAAAAGACTCAAACTCAACAAAAAAAGGGTTGAAAAGCTAAGAAAAGAGTCTAATGGCATCACAATATGCCTTAAGATCTCCCCTAACCTCAATAATTAGTCAATATGGAAAAGGTGAGCAAGGAGAGCTTTTATGTCTGTATGAACGCAGTCCTCTCATTAGTCACAACCCATGAGAAGCAATTATGAGTCCAAAAAGTGCTTTTAAAGAAAGTACCAAACCATTTGCAAGATGTTTAAGCAAAGACCCTTTTTAATAACTGGCCACTTTAAAGTCGGACATTAATGGACAAGCTCGCCTTCACACTCACTCATAAATCAGAATTAACTAAATAATAACCACTACTTCCATATATTCTTGAGCACAGTATAACTTCTTCTTAAAAGTTTGCACTTTCAAGCTTCTATTTCCTTAAAACTCCCCCAAAATTTGGATTGCTTCAATACACAGAGGGATTGGTGCATTACCACTCATCAAAAGTTTGTCAGAAGAGCATCTTGTTTTATTTGTTATGTTTAATTCATGTTCCCAACACTGAGCCACTGTCACCAAATTGACTTTCAAATCAGTGATCTCTGAACTTGTGTGAAATTGTTAAATTACATGAGATTTATTTCCATAAGTCTCATAAGCACAACTGACTATGTAAATAGGGCTGGTGTTTTATGGGGGTGGGGGAAAATAGCTTGGCTCGTCGTGTACATTATCAAAGGATCCACTTTACATTCATGTTTTCCATTTATTGTCAATCCGTATCATACAAAGTTTAGAGTTCGGACTGTTAGCGCCACCTCCCTGAGTTCCAACAAAGCATCAGAGTCCTTTATAAAGCCTTGCAATGAAAACATATGCTTTTTGTGACTGAAGGTCATGGATGTATCTGGATGTTTACAGTAAACAAGTTTGAGCTTAGACTTGTGTCCTGTGGGCAGAGTCATGGTTTGTATGTTGTGTTTACACATCATACAGGAAGTCAAGGATTAAAATATCCACGACAAGATATAAAGACTTCAAACGTTGCATGCTAAACCAATTTCAGGCAGTAGGGGTTTTTCTTTTCCTATAAAGCCTGGGCACTCTCTTTACTTAATCTTGACGTTTTTAAAGTGACTTACATTTAAAAAAATTGACAACATTCTTAGTTCAGTTCATAATTAAGTTAAGTTTCGAACCTGCAATCTTTGCATTTATGGATGTTTTATAAGGGTGTAACAATACAGAGACCTTAAGCATTTGACAGGTATTTTGCTTTGTCACATGTAAGTTGAAACTCAGTCATAAACTTAGAAAGAAACAGCTGAGAAAGAAACTTAATGGGATGATCTCAATGCTGAGAAAAACAGGTAGATACTTATCCCAGAATCCTGAAATTAACATTATTGAGCGTGTCTGGGATTGCACGAAGAGACAGAAGGATGTGAGAAAGCTACATCCACCCAAAAAAGATCTATGAGGAGTTCTCCAAGAAGTTTGGAAGAACCTACCAGTTGAGTTCCCTCGAAAACTGAGCGTATTTAGAAGAATTGTTCTTTACATTTAGTTCCTTGAAGAAAATAAATTATCAACACTTTGCACAGTACTGTTTATTAGAGAGAGATGGATAGAGAGAGAGAGAGAGAGAGAGAGAGAGAGAAAGAGCAACAGGGAAACTTTCTGAATCATAAGAGACTGCTGCTCCAAATCCAGTTCCGAAAAAAAACACCTATGTGGGATTTTGTGCTAATTATCCAGCTAATATTGTGATCTCCAGACAAATCATGAGTTTTCTGTTAAGAGAGCTACGCGAGGTCACTTTGAAACAACTGATTATTCCAAGTTTATTTTAGCACTGTGTTTAAATAATCTCACGGCACATTTTTGCATCATGAAAGGTCGAAATTCCCTCGATTAAACAAATAATAGCACATTGAAGAAAGCTGTAATTGGGTTCAAATTGATTCGAGCGGATGCTCTAATTGCATTTAAACACTCTTCCTTGCTAACCCTAGATTTGCAGCTTCTTAATTACTGGCCCTCTGCATGCGAATCCCTGCGGCAGCTGCGAGGTGGAAAAATAAAAATAGTGTGAGTTTAACAGCACATTGTTAAAGTGACCTATAAACTTTTTATTCAATATAAATGAAGGCCCAGTGGAGGCTGAGGTGTTGAGGGAGCGCTACTAAACTCCGATTAGCCCAATCCCCTCAAGACTCCAGTTCAGTCACTCATCTTCCCCGACTTTCTCCCTCCTGCTTTGAGTCTCTGAAGGGAGGGAGAGGCAGAAATGTGTTTCCTGCATGAGGTGGAAGAGGCACATCCTGATTAGGAGGAGAGTGACGGGCCGGCCAGCTTAGCCCTTGCTCCTGTCTTTCTTGCAGAGGCAGCAAAAGTTTTGCCTGCCAATTCAAACAGGGATTGCCTTCACATCAGGAGCGTGGATGCGTGTGTGGGTGTGTGCGTGTTTGTGCCCCCGCGGTGGCCTTCCTGAGGGCACGCTGCAGCTGGAGCTCCATGAATAAAGTTAACAGGAGAAAAGTCAACGCTACTGTAAACTCTCCACCCTCCCCCGTCTTTCCACAATCAAAAGAAAAATGACCCCACCTAAAAACATGTGCATTGCTTTTTGTTTTGTTTTTTTTCCTTCCCGTGAATTAAAGAGGGAAAAGTTTATAAAGAGGGCAGGCACTCGCTCACTCCCCTGCCAAAGAATCACAATCGGTAAAAACAAGGAGCGTTTAAAACTATTAGACCCGTCATTTCTTTGTTACAAGCACGAGGAAACCTGAGCAATACACTCATCCTTGTTTTCCCTTTTTCCTTCCTCTCTGAATTTAGCAACACTAATTAGTTTTGCTCTCGTAAATCCAACCTGAAAACGGCCAATTAGATAGTGTGAAGTAGGAGACGTGTTGAAGAAACAACTGCTTGAAGGGAGGAAAAGAAAGACTTAAAACCTCATCATCCTTCAATTACTGCTTCACATGCATCGCAACGATGAAATAGAAAAACATTTCACACTCTCCGTGCGGAACATATGCTGGTTTACTGTTCCTCGGAAGTATGCTACATGGGTACACAATGTTATGTAAATGAAACGTGATAATGCCTCATCTGTAATGGCTGTTCTATTGGGGTGTATTGAGGTCGCCGTGCTAACCGAACCACCTGGGTAACCACAGCAGCAGCTGGCCTTTACCATATCGACCAGCCTGACTCCAAACCACCTGTGCTAATCTAATACAGCAATTCCCCATTTCAAGGGTACCTTAATGCATTTGTTTTTAAAAAGGGGGCTGGGTGTTGTTTTGGTGCCAGGTGGCTTATTTTCATACAGAGGACGTCATAAAAATTAATGATAAACTTGAGCAAAATTGTCTTCAGGAATTTTCGGGGCCTGTCCCCTGAGTTGACCCGATGGGGTCTTTCATCAGTGTCAGAGTGAAGACTGATGGCCTGTCAAAAGAAAAGCCCTCCTCCCTTTCTTGCTGGCTCCTGGGCTGGGCAGCGTAGCTAAAAAAGGGGTTTGGGCAAAGCAGCACTTGACGCTTTTTGCTGGAAATGAATTCTCAGAAGCCGGGGTCGCTGCCAACGTCCTTGCAGCCAACGGCTGAAAGGGCAGCAGAGTTCATGCTAACTGCAGCTTGGACCTACGCTGAACATCTGCTCATGAATGAGCCGGCCGCCTGCTAAAGAAGCGCTGCAGCACAATGAGGGCCTGCTGATGAAAAATTCAATGCTCTCTTTCTCCTGGCACGCTTGTTTAGCGTCTATTCTCCTGGGGCAGACCCTGTGGAATCATATAAAGAGAATCTGTGCAAGTGCTGCGGAGTTTACCTGGAAGAACAGCTGGCACTGAAAAGGATCAGCTTTTTCAGAGGAGCTCGGGGACTTTCACTCAAAGATCTCCCATCATGTTCATTGCTCGTCCTTGAAGAGAAGAAAAAAGGGGTTAAAGAATTATATGTTGGGATGGATTCCTACATCAAGCAGTCTACTTTAACACAGTTCAGTTATGCTGAAAGAATGATCTCCTATGCATGTCATTTATCCAACATACAATGATAACGCATTATACAATGTATTAAAAACAATCCAGTGTGAACAAGAAAAGTAGGGGTTGGCACTTTGGAGCAAGGCTCAAGGCTGTTTTAATTAATTGAAACAAAAACTAAAAATCGAAAAATCTTAAATAAAAATGATAATTAAAAATAAAAATTTAATTCTCTTCATTTTCAATTTCTTCATTTTGATAATTTCTTTACACACCTTCTGTATTGATGTAAAATAAACCTTTCAGTCTTGTTTTTGTAGCTGGCTCATGCAAAATGGATACAGTTGGAAGAAAGCGGCAGAGCCCTATATGGGAATTCTTTGAATGCAAAAGCAAAACAGGACAAAAGCAAGTGTATTGTACAGAAGTTCTCAAAGAAAAAAAAAATACACAAATTTCAATTTAACTTGGGAATTCTGCAGCATGGCAAGCCTTTTTAAAATTTAATAGTATTTTCATTCAAGCAAATCTATTTTGATTAATCATAATTCCAAACACATATCTACAATTGTTATTTGACCATGAGTTAGTGATATCCTCACAAACAAATCTTGACTAGGCACCAGAAGCTGACCTTGTGTGTTAATGGTTGGAGCAACACCATAGTAACAGCATTGTTCGTGCGTGGCGCATTTGTTTTACACTTAAGAATGTAATACGTTTGGAAATTGAAACAGAACACCTTTTTTTATCTTACACCTGGAAAAAGAACCTAAAGTATAAAAAGTACTGAAAGGGAAAACTAAAACTAAACTATAATGAAAAATACAAATACAAAACACAAAGTTTGGCTTTGTCTTACTCTACATGGATTCCAACTATTTTCTCCAATAGAAGCAATCTGAAAATATTTAACGATGCTGAGACCAAAACATTTAGCTATTCCTTAAAATAATAAACGTTGTACATCAAAAAGATATTTTTTTAACAATTCCCTGGTTGTTGAGCTGGTTGTTCCCTATGCATTGATTTGCATAAACAACTGTGTTACCGAATGGAGGCAGAAGCCTTCATTGGAGCTCATCGTTGAGAGAAATAGCAAGAGTTTAAGGAAGCGGTCAAACTGAACTAACCGATTAACTAGCATTCAGCAATTTCACTTCCGTCTCAGCCAAGAATAGGTTCAGCTCGGCAGCACTAAATATTTTGTTTGTGTACAGTGTCCTATAAAAAAGCAGAAGGCAGGCTACCAATTTTAGTTTCCATATTAGCCGATCAGTCCATGTATATTAGAACAGATGAACTCGGAGCATCCATGTAGGACAAAACACAGACGATAATTTCTTTAAGTTTGAGGAGCCAGTCTACCAGAAGTTGTATTTTGTACCATATTTAAACAATTGTGCACCGTGGCGGTTGTCAGATCAGTTTGAGAAGTTTTCACCTACACACAGGATTCAGCCAGCAAAACATTTTAATAAAAAAAAGCGCCATTTAAATTCAATATTATTGCATTATGAAAAGTCACCACAGAGGTAAACGTTTATTAAGCCACCCTATCAGATCTTGAACTGCGTTTTATCTTTTTAATACATCTAAATGTGTCAGCAGCACAGAGCAAGGTAGAGGAATAAATTGGTAAATATGACTGCTTAAATTTAATGCAAGCATTGTTGACACGTTATATAATTTAAGTTTGGTAGAGTGAATGAAAGCCCAGCAGGGGTAATAAAACCCTCCTAATGATAACTCTCACACCTTGTGTTAGCCAAAATGCATGGCTCTTTTATTAATAAAAATAATTATTACAGTTATTAAAGATTAATCTCATCAGAGGCAGGATGACAAAATAATTAATTATCGAATGCACAGCTTTTATTAGCTGCAAATTGAATTTCAGTGGTCGCAGATGAATGGCATCTTCATTTCAGAAATACAGGATTCCATTTGCCCTTGGAAGGCGATTCACACATCTCAAAGTGGACGAACAACTAAAACGACACGTCTTTTAATTTGCTCAAAGAACAACTTTGAGGACGGAGGTTAATTCTGCAAGGAAGCAAGGTTTGATAATGCAGTGCTTAATATGGATCTCACCGACATATAATAACTCTGATTATTTTGAGTTCCTGCTGTTTACTGAAGGTACAGAGACTTCCCAGCAAGCACCTGGCCTCTCCAGTCCTCTCTCACACTCGCAAACGCACAGCAGGATGTAAAGAGGGAAGCTTTATTAAGATCCTGCAGCCATAAAAGAGCGGGGTGACTAACCGCCTGCATTAGTGTCTAAAAGCCAAAGTTATTTAAACCCAATAAAACACTAATACATTGTTTGAGTGGAAGTTACAGTGAAGTTATCCTCACCTTAATAACATCACGGCCAGCTTGATGTTGTTTAGATCAATAAAGCCCATTACAAGAACAGGCCTCAACAGAGATAACAGGACTCAAGAGCAGTGATGAAACACTCTAAGGCATCTCAAAGAAGAAAGGAACCTATTATTAAATAAAGAGGCCAGTGGAAGGCCAATCATAAGGCACGGTAATCTGATAAGATGTGAGTGTGAGTGTTTTTAATACGCGCTGCATCTGAATACACATGGGATGCTGCTTTGTTGAGCCATGAGGATGCTGGAGTGAGGTGGCATCTGTTGAGATTATGACTCTGGACTTTTGATTTCCATTTTATCAATATCAGTGTAAAGGCCTCTACACACCGATCCGAATTGAGATTCACACGAATCTTTGGATGGCTTCTCAGCAGGGTGCTCTTCATCTGCTTTGAGGAAATATTCATGCAATGACGCTACCTGCCTGAAGATGGCGTTTGCACTACAACAGATACACAAGGAAACAGTAAAGAAAAAAAAAAAGATGACAACAGAGAACAAATCAGAAAAAAAGGATATCGAGCAGTTCGTGCAGTTGGGGGTTGATCACAGGGAGCTGTTTGACAAAAGCTTAAAAGAAAGAGAGGATTTGTGACACGGTATTTCTTTCCTGTTTCCTGTGTGGGATGAGCGCCACCAAGAGGTTCTTTAAATCCTACTCACGTCATCAAAAGATCGAGATTTCATTGGTCGTTCTTCTTGTGAAAAACGGGTCTGAAAAGCCCATGATTTTTAATCCAGGGGCACCGAAAATTCAGGTCTGAGTTCTACTAAAATTTGAAATCTGTCACATTAAATGTTCTGTTAATACCAAAGTTTACAACCAGATATTACTTACTGTTTTCTAAAGTGCACTTTCACATTTGTGGATGCATTAGGCAATCATTTAAAAAATATATATATTTTTTTTATTATTTATTAAAATGTATTAAAAATAATAATTAAAAATAAATAACAAAAAAATATATGAATTAATAAAAAAAAGAAATGTGTATTTTTGTGCATTTCCATGTATTCAACGTGAAAAGAAGTATGGATGAAACCAAAGAAGGGTTTTTTTTTGTCGCAGTCTGTTATATTTATGCCTTTATTTCCTGCCTTTTTGACCATTTCATAGTTTTCCCCACATTTACTTTCACCTTGATCATGTGATCAGAGTTCCGTCACATGATCGCTCATTCTGTTTCCCAGTTGTCTGTCCCTTCCCATCTGGTTTCCAATTTAGATTATTGTTAATCACTACAAATCACAGTCAGGCCACGCAAGCCTTCAAATGACTACAGTGAATTTGTGAACAAAGCCTCCCAAGACCTCTGTTATTCAGGTTTTCTGTACAAGCGTCTTTTATGTTTCCGTTTGTGTTTATATTACTTGTTTTTGTGATCAGTAAACTATAATAAATATGGTTTTCAAGTCAACAGATAATTTGGAGGATATTGATGGTTCTGTGCTGGTATGTTGTTTACATGACAAAATCTGTGTCACAAGTTTGAATTCAAACAGTTTCTTTGTTTTGAGTTTACATTAATTATATATAATCACATTGTACATCGCATATTACCTGAAACACTGCTATCAAACAAATAGTGAAGCCGCACATACCAACTAATCAATAAGACAATTTCATCGTTGATTTTCGAAAAGTGCAAATTATTTGTTGAATGTAAATTACCTTGAAAACACATGTTCATCAATATTGATCTTGCATAAAATGAACTCATGTCAGTGCATTTGTGTTCAGTCCTTGGATGAATGAGGTTCTGCAGGTGATGCAATGTTCTCAAATAAAGAGGGTCAGGAATTACGCCAAGGTGTAAGTCTTGTACACCCAGACTACTCCAGTACACAAAAATGTCAGCAGACGTAAAAACAAACACATCTCTTTGTCTGACAAGAAAAACACCAGAATAATAATCATAGCAGCATAGATGATAAAACGAAGACAAAACAAAGACATTCCAATTCCACTATTCAGAATGCAAACACTTGAGAGCAAAAAATGGAAACAATTCAACAATTTTTGTTCTCAAACTTGCCATCCGACGCCTTTCTAAAACTTGCTTCAGTCAGGTCAACAGAGAGGAAATGATGAAAAGCTTAAATGTTCTCGAAACGGAGAGTGACTATGGGTAAGGGTTCATTTCTGTCAAAAGTAGCAAACATAGGCCTGTGGATCTGAGCATTCTTTCCTGTGGTTTCGTGAAAGTGATGTTAGCTCTCACAGTTTAAGCTTTAAAACAAGAAGAGAAAAGAAAAAAAAAAAGATCTGTAAGCCTGGGTTAAAAAGTCCCTTTGTGGGGATTCCACTGCTATGTCCTATCGGCACACAGTGAAAACAATACACAAAATTATGAGAACCCAGACATGGGTGAGTTCATGAAGCTATTACCTTTCCGAACGTTTCTACAGTCTGGGGTTCTTCTGGATGATTTTAATCACAGACAGTCAAACATATTTAATACACGCAATGCTATCTAGTACTAGTGGAAAAAGAAGTGTTATCGTCCATGTAGTAAACTTTAAAAGTTACAGTGTTAGAAATAAAATGTGTTGGTGTTTATCTACAGTGCGTATGGGCTTTTCACCCCGTCAAGCGCATACAAAGACAAGGAAGCAGAAGAAAGGTGCAAACAAATGGTTGGGCAACATACAGCTGGCAAGTATCAAGAAACAAGAGAAGTTCCAAAATTAATCCGACAGTCCAAACAAGATGAGAAAGAGCAAAAAGACATGCGCACAAAACTGGCCCATGATAGTCCAGCCAGATTCTGGATGGGTCCTTCTCAGCAACAAATATGATTCACAGAAGGTGAGAGCACAAAATTACAAAAATCAGGAGAACGTTCTCAAGATAGAGATCAACACAGCAGACAATTCAGGAGAGATGAATAAATAGAGCTTGATGAAGAGCATACTTTAGCAAAAACCAAGCACCTATAAGCATGAGAATGAGAGAAAGAACCCCAGAACCTTACCCGTCAAATGTACATAGTGGGTTATTAACAGTGCAGGGAGGGGTTATAATGGTGAAAATAATAAAAATAACTAGAGGGCTAAAGTTTGTAAAACTGGAGTTTAAACGTATTTTTATAAGCAAAAAGGGAATGGTTGTCGAGGTAGAGTTTTGGTTGCTAGGAAGGGCCAATATGAGTGATATGAACTATCATAGAACTTTTGTCTCTATGATTTTCCTAGCAGAGATAGTGATATACCTAATTGGTTGCTAGGGTAAACAGTCAGGTTGCTATGGAGGGGTCAGTCACATAATATATCATTTGTCGCTATAAATTATATGAACCCACCCCTCTATTTTTATCATTTACCAAAGCAACGATAGTGCCCAGAAAATTTGGTTGCTAGGGTAAGTAGTTTGGTTGCTAGCGAGTTGTGAGTGATGTCATAAAAATGTAAATTTACATAAACAAACACCCATTTCTCTATCTTTAAAGATATTTTAGACCGTTTATTTGCAAGGTCATTGGTCAATTTTAACCTCTTCAAATACTTTTGCACAGGTGTCGCTATGTTCTTGCAGAGTCTGATAATCTCCACAAGTGTGTTCGTTATAAAGTTTCAGTTTGAGTTACAGTTTTACAAAGTTTCACCCCATTTTAAGTCAATGGAAAATTTCCCAGAATTCTATGTGACTTTCCAGGCTGAAAAAGACATAGCAACCCAAGTCAGATCCCTTTGGATATCTTGGCAAAGTCTGGGATATCTTGGCTCTCAACTTGCTCCTTTTGGATCTTATGTGCAAAAGTTCAGGCAGGTAGTGGTTGCATTTATAAATATGTTCTGGGTTTGTCCTTTAAATATGTCTGTCCTTTTTTTTTTTTTTTTACACTTTTCTCTTGGATTCTCTTTCCTTTTTTTCTTATTTTTACTCTGTTCAACACCCTGCTAAAGTGTTTTTACACATTTAAAATATATTCCAAGTAAATGCTTTTTTGAGGTTCGTTTTATCCCTTTAAAGTTCAGGTAAGTATCAAGTGATACTGGTGCCAGCACCTGAAATCCAGCTCAACAATATTCGTCTTTTGTTTAACCGTTAGCAAAATGTGACCCCACTAAAACCCACAATCCATCTGGACAATCCAAGATCGGTGCCACGTCTCTGCGTTGTGGTATGACTTGGCAGCCCACATATTGATTAATCCAACCGGGGTTACCTTTCTGGGGTCCCGGGGGAGGACCAAAAATCACACAAATTTGCTCAGGCGCTCCTCATGCAAAGGAAGCGCCTGTAACTCGAGACAGGGCGAGTCCAAATGGATGCCTGTGAAGGTGATGATGGCGAATAATATCTCTGCAGTGATGAACGCCTTTGACAGTGTAATATTACTGCGCAATAAATATACAGCGCTGAGGAGGCAAAAAAAGGAAAGAGATGGGAAAGCTGCCGCCAGATGAGTATAAAAGCATAAATAAGGTCTTTCACCTTCGTCAGTTATCCGTCTTTTGACATGCAAGCTGGGCACACTGTAATTAACACAGACAGAGATAATGGGGTCTCTACCCGCTGATCAATCTGCCACATAGATCATCTGTCTCTTTTACAATGCCACGTTAACATCACTTTCTTAAAAGAAGGAAGAGACACAGTGGATGAGTATTTGATGGGGTTTATCGACATGCCTGTTTACACCACGTTCACGGAAAAAAGGGGCTCTTTTCTGTAAAGAGCATATATAGATTTATAAGTGCAGAAAGGATTTCATTGATCGACTACAGGGTCTATTGAATAACAAACACAAAAACGACATAATGAGGATATTACTGTATTTTTTAAGACCAGCTATGATTCTTAGCATGCGTGGGTGTGTGTTTATGTGTGTTTTCTGTAACCCAACCAGCAGACAAACAAGCCTGTTTGTTTGTATTTCTCAGCTCGGCACATGTTTTTCAGGACGAGATCCACTTTCTCAGATTTACTGCTGCTGTCCCCTCTGGCCTAGTGTACACTACTGTTCTCAGAGACTGCTTTAATGGACAGATTCCTGCTCCTGCTCTCTGGGGGACAGGCATGAACCTGTCAGCTACATGAAGCGTTCGTGGAGCTGTAGCCTATAGCGGTAAGTGTACATACTCCGACTCTGGCCAAAGCAAGTTGGAGCGTTGATGGCATCATTTTGTAGGTAGTTTCCCAGTCCACTCTTTCTTTCTGCATCAGATTATTTACTGAGGGATGAAGCATCAAAATGTTCATTGGTGTAATTTAACTAAAAGTGTAGGGTCAGTGCAATTTTATTGACCTAAAAGGCTGATGTTCAGGTAAAAACTGCCCTACTCAGCTTTCGTCATTAGCACAAAGATAAACGGTCAAAGCATTGCTATTTAGACAAGCGATCCGTGAATAGAAAGCAGAACCAATGTTTCGTTACGTTTTTGAGCCTCATTAAGACCATTAACCTTTTATGACTGGATAAAGAGTTTTAATACTAAAGAAAGGGTCACTTGCCCCATTTTTTTCAGCACTATTCACCCCTTTAAAAATAGAACATTCTCTCTTTTATTTACCAATCGTTAAAGTCATTAACATGAGTCTCTGAGTTTTTAAAAACGTCGTAGTTTTAAGTATGTTTGCAATTTTTTTAAAGCATTTCAATGAAAACTTCAGAATAGAGAGAATTGAAAGCATGCTAAAGCCTCATCAGAGTAAATAATGGATAAAAGGTTTCATATTTAAGACTTGAAGACTAAGAATCAAATTTAAGACCTTTATCATACTTATGTTTATCTAAAAAGCTGCCATAAATAAACTATAAATGTAAATCACTCTAAAAAAATATTGCATACAAGCTAACAATGGAAACAAAACCTGCTGCTTGAAAAGTGTGAAAAACAATAAGATAGATAGATAGATAGATAGATAGATAGATAGATAGATAGATAGATAGATAGATAGATAGATGGATAGATAGATAGATAGATAGATAGATAGATAGATAGATAGATAGATAGATAGATAGATAGATAGATAGATAGATAGATAGATAGATAGATAGATAGATGATAGATAGATAGATAGATAGATAGATAGATAGATAGATAGATAGATAGATAGATAGATAGATAGATAGATAGATAGAAAGGTAGATAGATAGATAGATAGATAGATAGATAGATAGATAGATAGATAGATAGATAGATAGATAGATAGATAGATAGATAGATAGATAGATAGATAGATAGATAATTAGATAGATAGATAGATAGATAGATAGATAGATAGATAGATAGATAGATAGATAGATAGATAGATAGATAGATAGATAGATAGATAGGATTATTAAGATTTTTGAAATCCCAGCAATAGATAAATGAATAAATTTGATGTGAACTATGTTTCCTGAAATATCATTAGTTATTCAAACTTGAAAAGAACTTCAGATTAGCTTCTGAATGATCAGCAAATGCATGAGTTATTAATATACATTTTTCCTTCAAAACTAGAATTTTGTAACATATTCAGACCTATATATGCACTTATGATATCTAACACAAAACTATGGATTTCTATATTTGGCAACTCAAGAGTGAATCCATTATGAAACATTTAATTTTCAGACATGTGTTACATGCAAACACAAAACTATTGGTTTCATAAATCGCATAAATGTGAAGTTGAAGTTATACTGTGAAATTGTGTTAAAAAATTAAGAACTGTAAAAAAATTATTAAAGCTACCCAGAACAGTGAATTTAATTCAATTTAAGACTTTTAGGGCCTATAATTTAAGGGTCTATATTTTAGACTTTTAAAGACCTCGTGGAAACCCCTGTTTGATTGCTTTACTTCTGTAAAAGTTGCAGCCTGTCATCAGCGAATCACCTTAAAGTCCAAACAGGAAAGATTTGGGCGTAATTTTGCAGATATTTGCTTTGCTGTTTCCTAAAAACACACACCCTTAGCCTGCTAGCCTGGGTCTGAATCCCAGTGTGTTCTTTTCCTGGCTGTTACGACATCACTGCATCGCTGGCAAACCACCCAGATAAACAGGAAGTCAGGACGCAAGGTTTAACTGAGAGCTTTTGTAAAGGAGGAAAGGAGACAGTGAATAATTAACTCAACAAAAGCAGCAATAATATCAGATTGACGACTCACCAAATAAGCATCTTTATCACTACGATAGATATGATGCATGTAATCATACTTCTAAATCTGGCATACAATGTCTTCATTACTCTTCTTGAATAATGTAAACCCCTACTGGTGACAAAAGGAAGTCTAATTAATGCACCTTCAACATAAACGTAAAACGTAAAAGATCCCTGAGAATCAATCGAACAGAGACCCCCTGTCTTAGCCAGTGGTGTGTGTTACGCTGAGGCAATTAAGACAGATCCTGATCTAATTGTGAGCTCAAGCTGTGTAAGTTGTGAAGTGGACCGTATGTTGAGCCTCTTCTAACTCGTGTTCAGTTTCAGGCCTGCTCAGAGACCTCTGGGCCCTACAAGAGTCAAGTGCTTTAGATGCCATTTCAAGAGCAGATGTTCACAGATGGAAAAGCATGGCCATGGAGGTAATCTTCTGTCATGAATGATAACTGTACAAAAGAAATAAGCTAAGCAAAGCTAAGAAGGCTAGGGTCTAGTTCGATTTGCATTAGAGTAAATAATGTCATCCATCCACTAGGGGGCAGTCTGCAATACGTCATCTCGATTACTCTACTTCATTTAAAACTTGGTTAAAGGATAACTGTCTCCTAGTAAATTTTAAATGAATGAAAATTTCAGAACTGACTAGAATCACTCCAAGAAGCAAACACACTTCAGCTTTAGACGCTATATCTCAGTAATCCCACGATACATATTGTGACAATTTTGTATTGCGATCGATAGTGCCTCAATATATTGTTACACCACTAATTCACAAAGTGATACTAGCTACACTTAATGTGACATTTAAAATCTTTGTTTAGAAAATGTTTAGTTTTTCCAGCATTAAAAAACATGAAAAATATTTTTTTATATTTTCCATTGATTTCCATTAAACTGAACACAATATAGGCTTCAAGCCACCATTTACCAGTCAACTTTAACCTATGCATGTGTGTTAAACAAGGTTTAAGATAACTTTAACAGGATGTAATGGGCCATTGGTCCAGACACATCTGTAATTATTCATAAGACTGAGACTACTAGCCAATGGAAACGTTCAAGCTCTGATTGTGCAGATGTCTACACCCATTTCAGTGGCATTTATTAAAAAGTCACAGCCAGACTGGAGCTTTATATAATAAAAACATCAGCTTTATTGTTGGTTCAAATTAATTTTCAATTACAATTGTCTCATATATTCCGCATTGGTTTGTAGCTAAATATAAAACAAACCACCAAGTTCCCCTCTTTGGTTATTTAGCCTAAACTTGGAAAAAACAACCACTAACTCAACATTTTTGTTTTGCACCGTGGAGCAAATGAGCTTGGTTCCACATTTACGCTCTGACATCATTAGTCGACAGAACATGCAGCAAAAAATAGCGCTCTAAATCAAAACACATCACATATTTAAATAGACTGAGGATTTCACTTGAGGCCTTCAGAAAGTTACAAACGTTGCGAAACTAACTTTGATTGTGGGCAGAACCATAAAATAAAACAGGGATTTTGTTATATTCAGCTGTTTTTTCACGCAAGCTGTATTACGCTATTAAGGCTTCTACACGCCGACCCAAATTGAGATTCGCACGAATATTTGATGGCTTCTGAGCAGGGTGCTCTTTGTCTGTGTCGAGGAAATATTGATGCAATGAAAATCCTTGCCTGAAGATGGCGTTTGCTGTACAACGGATGCACGCTACACAGGGAAACAGGAAAAAAGAAGATGACGACAGAGTAGAAGTCAAAGCACACATAGAAAAAATTATGAACGTCGAAAACAGAGAATTTGTGAAGAGAGAAAATAGAGGATTTGTGTCGCGCTATTTCATTCCTGTACAATGTCACTGAAAATGTGGTATGAGCAGCTCTTGTGCATCCTACTCACTTCATCAAAAGATCCAGCGTTCATAAGTCGTTGTCCTAGAGAAAAACAGACCTGATATGACAGTGCAAAACTCTTTTTCGAGGGCACCACTTGTTTGGTCAGATGTGTGATGTCCCATTGGTGCCCGTGGTTTTCAATCGAGGCCCGTTTATATCAAAACAGATATAAACTGGGAGACAATGATGGATTCACAAATGCATTTCACGGTATTTGAGTCATTTTTGAAACTCAAAACCTCATGTCCCAATATGAATGGTCCTTGTAGGAAAGAACCAGTAGAATTTATATATGTGACTAACATGTGATTTCACTTTTGTTTTGAATATAATGGATGTATTGAAGACCCGGAGGACAAGAAGTTTGTAAGCGCACTATTAGCAAAGATCAGGCAAAGGAATATAGGAACAGAGGCAGATAGATAGAGAGAGAGAGAGAGAGAGATCCCTAAGTGCTTTCACCGACTAGAACAGAACAATGATTCAGGCCATTGCCCGCTGTATCCCACAAATGAGGCTTTAAGTACAGTGGCTACTGTTACTGCTGGAAATAAATCCTCAACTCTTGTTTCAGAATCGCCTCCTGTTTTCTCTATTAATCTTCCACTTCACTTTGTATCAGAGCAATCAGAGTCTCTCCCGCCACGACGGCCTCCAAAATAACAACTGTCACCTTCAGCAAAATTCATTAAAGCAATTTAACGTTTCCGCCTTCCAATGTAATTTTTATAATTGAAATATAATCCTCCCGTGATATTATGTTTGTTCGAAGGAGGGGGTTAATTGACATTTGTAGTAATTAATTGCCAGGCGGAGAGATGTTTATGTGCTGAGGTTAAAAACAAAAAGTGACGCTGAGAGACAACATGCTGAGATGGTCTCATCATCACAGCTTTCCCTCCTGTGGTTGAAAAGAAAGGAGAGAGATGCAAGGATGGCGAGATGGAGGGAGAGGTTTTACTTCGCAGTCGGGAATTTAATTGCACAAGGATTCCATTACCTTGGCACAAATGTCACGTTTGCTTCAGATCAGAGCAAAGACGGGGATTGGCATCAACCCAGGTCTACAGAGCAGAAAATGTTCCGCCAGTCACAAATGTTCAAGCCACATTCACATTAGATTACAAGCTGAAAAGAGGAAGACTAGTGTATGAGGTCAAGTCAAAAGAATGAAGCGACAACAAATAAGAAACTTGGGTAAAAATGCATATGGGCCAGATCAAAAGAAAAGATAAAGCAATGTCTGGGATTAAAAGATAACCTTTCTCACAAGAAAAACATTGAATATATTGTCTTTAAAATTCTGGAATGGTATTCGATTGAATATTAGAAATAAACGTACATTTCTTGTTTTTTTTTTATAATAATCCACCTCTAAAAGTCACTGGCATTTTTGAGCATTTTTACTTTGTTCTAAGAAATTATGTAAATAAATAATTTATACCTCAGCTTCCTTTTTTTTTTTTTAATTACAAAAACACCAGCCATATCAACACTTGCCCAAACATACATTAACAACAGATTTGCCTTCATTAATCAAAGGTCTTGCAGTGAGACAAATGAATTGTTGGGTTAAAATAGGAGATATAATTCTCAGCATTCCTCTACTCACCTTGAGAACTCTTCTCTAGCTCTCTTTCATTGTTGCCAACTAAGAAAGGTTTGTGACTTTTTAGACGCCTGAGAACTTTTTCTGGGGTTCTCTGAGACTTTAGAGACTTTTGTTGCTCATTGAACTGAGATGTCTGTCTTCAAAAGCGACTTATCTGTATTTTAAGGGTGCAAGATAAAGATAATGTTCTGTCGCATGAGGTTTCTTGTGATCGGATCTTGCTCTCTTCTTCGGAGGTAAAGAATTGGAGACTGTCTTTTGATAATAAAAATGAGAAATACTGGAAATTTTGTACAAGAAGTTTACTTGTATGGGTGAGTTATTCCTGAATTAAAGTTCAGTTTTGATTTAAAAATTATTTTTATTTTCATTTCTTATCAAAAACTGGAGAATAAAATGAAGTTACCTTTCCTTAATGTACTTTACATTTTGAACTATACATTGATTTTTATATGATTTATATAATTAGTGTGGAAATCTACTTATGAGATGAAACATGCAACAATTTGTGGGGGGGTGGACGTAATTCATGTACACCAAGTGGCTTTTTATGCAAATTACATGTTGATGTCACCCAACCCCCTCAAACCTATAAACATTGGGGAAACACATAGTGATTGGTAACTTTGTTGACAGAAAGTCTCTTCCATATCAGCTAAAAAAAAAGACCATGTCTTATCATTGAGATAAAACTTTATTATTATTTACTTTGAACTGTTTTTGCAATACAACTTCAATTGTAAGAGGTGTAAGCAACAAAGGTATTAACAATGTACCAATACATACCTTAAAAGTCACTTGTTTGGATCAGCTTGGCCTTCCATTCATCCAATCATAGAACAGGAACAAATGGATGGAACCATCGCAGTGTTCAATCTGATAAGAAAAATAAAGAGAAATGATGTGATAAATCGCTTGTTAAAATGCTGTGGAATTACAAATTACCATTTTCTAAATGTGGGGGGAGTACCTTAAATACATAAAACCCACATAAACCAGGATGATGACTCAAGTGAGAAAGGAAAAAGGCGTAAACGTGATGAAATCAACCACAAACGCTTCATCTGGTGACTCGTTCATTCCAGAACTGACCTAAATGCATCTCAACACATTCTCAACTTTTCAACTGCGCACAGTTCTGACATTAGTGATATTTGCGCCAAGCATCTGATAATCAGCTCAAATCTGCAGCAGTGTGCTGATGATTTCAGAACGACTGTAGGGGCGACTCATCTGAGGTCTGCTTGACAGAGCTCTCTACAGCATTTTGTCAGTTCTTGTAAGTTGGCGACAGAAAGCTTTGACCAATCAGCATGAGTGAAGGTAATTTGCTCTGTAAAAACGGTTATAGCAGAGCTCAGCATTTACTTCTCATTAAGAGCGATAGGAAGACAAAAGGACAGAGAGAAATGGGGAAGAAAATGTGAAATAAAAAGAAAAGGGGAGGATAGAGAGTAAAGAAATATTACCCACAAAAGAATTTGAGCAATGTGAGGTGGTTCTTTAAAAGAATTATGGCAAATGTTTGGCTATTGTCTGTATTTTATTAAATAGAATAGTACATTGAGTGTGAAGGTATGGCAGTTATATTAAAGGCAGAATGGGCAATGAAGGCTCTCTAGCAACTGTTTATCCTAGCAACCAATCTCTATCTCAGCTTTGGTATATGTTAGAGACATGGTGGTTGTTTTAAATAACGTAAAGGGCAACATAGGCAACATTACATGATATCACAGACCATAGCAACCAGGTTGTTTACCATCTCAACCCATTTGGCATATCTTTATCTCAGCTTAGGAAAATTATTGCAAAATGGGGGTTGGTTTATGTCACTTAATGTGATTTAAAGTGGCTCTGAATGGTACTTTTAGAAGCTATTATCAAAGTTGTGCAAACTTTAGCCATCTAGTTACATTAAAATTTCCCAGAACTCAAACATATCCTTAAACTAAATGTGCCCTATTTTAACAAAAAAAAAATTGCAACCTGAATTCAAACATTTAAAATATAATGAATGTGTGAACTTCCACATAGTTTTCCAAAAGATCACCAAAATTTCTTATCCAAAGACCAAAGAATCCAAAGAATGCTGAAACGCCAATATTAACAGAAGTTGAATTCACGTGCGTTTTTCTTAAAATTAATCTTGTCCTTAATTAAAATGAATTGTGATATTTTAGTACAATTACACCTCTATTCAAACTCAAATGTACCATAAAAGGATGTTATTCCATTAAAAATATTGCATTTGGGTACAAAAACATTTTTGGTCCTTCAAACATTATTATAGAACTCATTCAGCAAACCTTGCGCTCTCTTAAAGTCACATATTTGAGCCTTAACGGAATATGTGGAGAACAAAACATCAACTCCATCCCCTTGAAATCGCCCATAAGAGATATTTCCCCTCAGCTGGCCACATTCCTCCATTCCTCGACAGGCGCTGAGAGCTTCAGATAAGAGCTGCTCTGATTAGCTTGCCCGCATTCTTGTCATTGCTACAGAAAATACATGATTCCAATAGACCCCTTAGTCCCAGATGAGTATTTATAACTCCCACAGCTTTGAGCTCCAAAAATAGAGGTTTAAAAACGGCAACAGGAAACAGCTACAGGTAAAGAGGGAAAGAGACTGACAGACTGATGGCAGCAATGAAGAGTATCTGCAGTGGATAGTACACTTGATACTGAGCACTACTCTAGGAGATTTCCAAGTTGTGTCCAAAAGAGTTTTAGGCACTTTTTTTCATAAGCTCCTCCCTTTCTTTACTCTTTGAACAAGGTTACCAGTAAACATGAATAAAGTAGGAACAAATGTTTATGAAATAGCTGTTCATCTTAATGCTACCAAACAATTCTTTTGACATTCCCAGGAAATGTCATACAATGGGTTTCGTACAGGGTTGAGGTTATGTTAATGGTGCTCATGGTTGGACCCGGCAACTTTCAATAGTGCTCGCATGCAAATCAAACTACACCCAAGAGTTCTTAACTTTGTGGTCTTTTTAAATTCCAATTTGTGGTCTTTTTAAATTCCAATAATCGATAAATCTAAAGGAAAGGATGGTGATTTCTGTGGCTTAATGTTTACATTCAAACAGATAAACTTGATCATAAAACAAAATAGCCTATCCCTATTCGAAACACAAATCACTAACACGAGAAAAATAAATGCATTGATGTGAATACTGTGGTACTTCGAGTTACAAAAAAATCCAAGATACTAAGGGTCTCTATGAAAATATTTTACTTCAGGATATGAAAAACACAATCCGAGAAGTACCTTAAATTTTCTTAAGTTGATAATAATAATCAAAATGTGATAAAATACACAGCTCTAGACCATAAGTGAACACTGCAAACATGATACTGGTGATTACCCCAAACTGAAGTGGATTGAATTAACAACAAATCGTGAAAAAACGCCATTAAAGTTAGCAGTAAATCCAAAAAAGGGACAACTTGACTGTCTTTCTCTGTCATTCTCTCACTGCATTTTAAAACTTTCTGTGTTTTGAACCTGCTATACAGTCCAAAGATGGGACATTATAAGGGAGTGGTCTGCCTGCGGTGGTCTCTCTTTTGACCTGGCAACATAGAACGAGCCAGAGGAGATGGGGATGATTTACAGCTCTTCTCTTCAACGTGCTGACAAGGTTAGAGGGTCAGCACAGACATTAACAGGTCAGTGTGTGGCCCAATTGGGGACAATTACTGCTGGCCACAGCTAAGTGGACACTTGATTGAACACGGCAGTGCTGGGAATGCACCGTCCCTATAGATAACAATTCAAAGGATCATTTAGGATAAGAAGCCCTTGTGATGCGTGCCTTTATTGCCCAAATTCATCTTTCGTTGAGCTTAAAAAAAAAAAAGCCGGCAGCGTGATGGAGGGTTATTCTCTGGGCAGAAGGAAGAGGAACATTACAGAAAGCTTGCTGCTTTGATGCTTTCTGAGAGATCACACAAGAGCAAATAAAGGTGAGGGGGTAGCTGAAGAAGTCGGTGAAATGCTTCAAATCAGTTTAGAAGATTGTTTCCTTCTCACGCTGAGCCATTTAATAAGTGTTTTGATTGTTTTCTTTGGGTTTATAGTTGAAGGCAAGCTGTGATATAATTAAATTCTAAAAGAGAATGCACGGCTTTCACATTTTTGATGATTGAGGTTATAAGCACATCCAATTATTGCTATTATTTGTAAAATGCTAAACAATCATTTTTACTGCCTGCACACAAACATGCATTTTATTTAGTGGCATCTTAGTATATAGACCTTGGAAAAGTGAAATAAAAACAAACCTCTCTCTAAGTTACCAATTTGTAAGGTTTTGAGTTAATATATTCACATTTTAGTAAATAACTGCTCCTTTTATTTAAATTAGTGCTGATTGTGGCAAACATACAAAAAATGAAATGACAATAGCAGATCCCATGCTTTTGGAAACAAGAAATGAAGGACATTCTATAATGTTAGTAATCTGCAACCTCATTATCGTATTTGTGTCTGAAAATGAAAGAACGCTTACTGCTGACAATGTCTTCAGCTTATTGCAACACAAAACAGTTACCACTGGAAAAGTCTGTTTTAAAGCAAGCTAAATGAACAGGGGCTACAGGTTGGTGTCCCGCATACAGTCAAATGCACTGTCCTGGTACTGCTCACAGCCAGGGAACATTGATTACAGCTTGACAGCCCCTTTGGATATTTGACTAATGCAGACAACTGAAGACAATTCTTGTTCAGTTTAAAAAATTAAGACAATTGTCCTATTAAGTGGTTTGGCAAACCTTATACACATTACGAAACACTCACTATTCCAGGAAGAGCATTGACATTCTCTTCAGCATTTCACTTTTATGGTTCAATGATGAAGACAAAACAAGACTGAGCGTTGTTATACGACCCATTGTGAACAAAGATATTGACAGTCACTGTCAGTACCCAAGATTTCACCAAAATGAATCTGAAGAAACAATTGTGATGAATGGAGAACCATGCACACACAGTTTCCAGTGTGAAGTGTACATAAAATAAAAATGTCAAGTAGGAAGACAAAAATATAGGAAAGTTTGGAAAGAAAGTTGAATAAAAATGACTAAGACAATGAATAAGTAGGAGATCCATAGTGCAATTCCACTCTTTCTAGAAATAAATATTTGCTTGCACTGTATGTTTTGTGAAAAAAATTAAATAAAATTTGACAAAGAGAAATGCAGGGCCCCTGTAGAGTCGACGAATGACTATTCCATAATCATTGGACCCCAACAACACATATTTGACTTTGAAACTCTAAAGAGGCTTTCGATTCAAATGAACTAGACATCGTTTTATCTTTTAGTTTGGTTGGATTGGACAGATGAGAAAGCAACAACTGAACTAAAAATCAGACCAAAAGTGGACTAAAAAAACCTGAAAATTCCAAACAATTTAATTATCAATACATTTTCAACAACTAAACACTTCAAATGACGACGTTGAAGTTTTAATTTTATTCATTTATTTTTTTGTTATCAATTACCAAATTTATTAAATCTCTGGTAAATTGCTCTAACATCAATTCTGGGCAAGAGGTCTCTAATACTGGCAATTTCAGTCATCCTCACTCACACACAATCAAAATAAACCAAAAGCAGAGTCAGCGTACATTTAGATTGCTGCACTGTCATATGTTGAAACTATGCTCAAATAAATGTACCAGAAATGGATTGCCATGAAGCTTTTTCAACAGTTTTTCTTAGCTCATATACAAGATGTTCACCGGCGATACATTAAATGACCTTAAAACACGTAGGCATATTAGATCTCTAGCACTTTGTCACCAACCACACAACCTACGAAACAAGTGTTAGAAAAGGATTCAAATAAATTGTATCCCAAAATAATCTAGGTGACAGATTTTTTCAGATTTTTTTCCTGTATAAAATACAAAAGACGAGGCCTCGGCCTCTCCAATGTACTTTAAAGAATAAAGAAGCTGATGTATCACTGAAAACCTGACAAAGGCAGTGGTGTGGTGTGCAATACTGTTTGTAGTTTTTCTAAAAAGATCTTGGGTTAAACCTGAATTTTTGACAGTCCATGTACAAACGCAGGTAGGCAAGAATGAAGGATTTGGATATATCCATCCACAATCACACAATCGTCCTGTGAAGAATGGGAGGCATTTTGAAGAGTTCAGAAGAGGCACTCTAAAATTATGTACTTGCTGAGAAAGCTTGCATCTCCTGTTTTTACCTCTCTTCCTTCCACCCTCATTATCTGGGCTCTTTTCCAATTCATTTAGAAAGCCCTAAGAGCCCTCTTTCCCCTGGAATTTACAGAAATGACACAACATTAGCAGATTTGCATATGTAAAACAGGTCAGGCAACAGACACTCGCTGCTCAATTGACCTATTGCTTGTTGTGGCATGCCGAGTTATTCCCGTGGAACAATTCTGTAACCAAGTGGGCGTCATGCGAGTGCCATCTGGGTAACACTTATTTAAGGCTGGCAGAAGTCCCGTGGCAGACCGCCTGGCGAGGAGGAGGAAAGGGGGAATAAATTGCATCATTTACATGACATCCATTTGCCGTCGTGCCCATTTAAAAGCCATGACTAAATAATTTGGTTATTTGACACTGCCAGTTACCACTGTCATCCAAATTGTGTGGTGTACACGACAAACAGCATGGCTGTCAAGCTGATGGATAATGGACAGCTCTGTGATGTGGCAAAAACCACTCTAAGAATATTTACAAGTGACAATACTTGTTTAAACAGTCCCCTTCAAGAACGGCAACCAAGACATTCTCAGCAGATCAGGATTAGGGCCACTAAGCTACTTATACACTACAAAAAAATACTATTCGTCAAAAGAGTGGAAAAGTGTGGAATCCCCAAACTTATCAGCAATTCCATTCTGACAGACCTTGTAGCTTGTAGATGTCTATGATTTTCCAAAAATATCTACTTGTGATTCTAATAAGAATTATTGTCAAAACTGATTATTAGGTCATTTGTTTTTACAATTAATCGGGTAAGTCATTGCACTTGGAAACAAAGATGAGGTTCTCAATGTGAATGCTTACCTCAACTTTAATGGTCTAATAAAGAAAAGCCAGGTCAAGAATCTTGGGGTGATTCTTGGAATTTTGGACTAAATCAGCTTATCATCATCCTATAAACATTGGCAGAACTACATTTGTTTCACCAGTCCTGGCTTTCATCACCAGCAGGCGGGACAACTATAGTGGTCTCCTTACTGATCTTCACAAAAACAACATTAGACTGCTTCAGCTCATTCATAATGTGGCTCCTGACCAAAAAAATCCTGCTACTTGTACATGTCACAAAATAACTCAGAACCAAAATACTTAAATATGTTAAAAACCAAACAGAGCTCTCAGATCACACAGATTGAACCATATACAGCCACCACGGCTTCACTCCAAACAAAGAGAGATCTCTTTCGGTTACTATGCTGCCCGCAGATGGAACCAGCTTCCAGATCAAGGGTGCAAACAATTATAGATGATTGCATGTGGGTTCATGTCACAATTATCAGAAAATGATTTGATATTAGATGACCATTCGATTACCATGTTTACCATGACGATCACAAAGTTCGTTTAAGTTTTTGGTATAAGTGACAGTGTCTCTTTTTAATTGTATGTTGATTTTTTTCCTGTCTTTCTGGGCATGTGTGTTTGAACCTACTATGTATGTTCCACTTTCTCGGTCTCAAGTCTGTGTAAAGCACTTTGAGCCAATGTCTATTAAATATGCCATTAAAAAATGAAATGGCCCTAATGAAATGGCCTTATGTAATTGATAATTGAATGAACAGAATGTATTGATATTGTATTTTCAATTCACCTACAGTAAACAGTGTATTTTTATGCACATAAGTTCCCCAATCTCTCAGCTCTTTGTGTGGGGTTTTCACGAGTTCACCACCAGGACCTGCCTTGTAGTAAACATAAGGTGGCGAGTACGAATATACCAGGCAAGCTGTCTGATCGTGGAAGGTTTCAGAGTAATACCCAGTGAGGAGAAGGAGTGGAAAGTGGGTGAAGAGAGGAATGAAATAGTGATGGCTTGATGGGAGCAGCTGATGGCATCCCCTGAGTATTCCTCCAGAAACTAGTTTCCCAAACACCACCTATATACATTTCCTGATGGACGAGAGGCCTTAGTGTAACCTTAAGAGCCCTTCTAAGATCAAAGATCCCCAAAAGGATCAATTTAAGGCAGATACGCTCACCCTTTGGAAAGCTGTAAAGTCAGTCGAGTTTTCGTTAAAAACGAATACAAATGCACTGTGAAGTGAACCTCTAAAAGTTCTAAACGTTCTAAACCTCTAAAAGTTCTAAGGAATGGAACAACAAGGTGATGGCCTCAAAACACAAGATACACAGAACTGTCTATAGCAAAAGCCTGTAGGTTGTAATTTCTACATGCGGATACACATCTAATTTTGATTAATCAAACCTTATCTGACAAAACAACTGTAGCAATAGAAAACACATTAGCAAGAAACTTCATGCTGCTTGCAAACTCTCACTGCATCAACCCACACTTCAGAAGACTGTACACAATGATAATTTATAACATACAAATGATTTTAGTGAAATATCTAGTAACTCCATAAGTACATTTATCTCTAGCAGTTGAAAAAAAGAGCCATTTCCTGAAAGAGCATGAGATTTGTTTTGTTTCAGGGCTTGGATATCACCATTCACTTGAATGACCATTTGTACAGACATATGATTTTGGGAACACTCTGGACTCAAAAGAAAAATTTGTTATGGCCTTTCTTCTGATTTACCTTCCTAAAGGGTTCCTCAAAGCAACAAACACAAAAAGGCTGTATGACCACACTTTCATGGGAATGAGGCAGGTTGGGTGCCAAGTTGATCTTTGAACATAATTACCATGCTTTCATAATGATTCATCAAGCGTAGCTTCACATATGTGAAGTAAACAAGCAACAACAACGTCAATTAAAACCGAGCGAATAGCTTCAAAGTTCAAACAAGCAAATAGGGCACATTTTGGTATAAACACACATTCAGACGTAAACAGAGGATCAAAGAAATCTTCCATCATTTACCTCTCCTTTGAATTCGTTAGAACGTTCAATTTGGAGAAAAAGAAACCTTTTTGTAAAACAATTAACATGCATGCAAAGATGAGGTAATTAGTACTTGAGCTGGTTTCCTGATTAAACATTCTAATTGAGAGCATGCTGCTATTGAGAGGGTGAAAAAAACTCTATTCCCTTGGAGCACACTTAAACACTATCCCTTTTAAAGTGTATGCAAGCTAATTAACCGTCAACAATATTGCCATTTCTTTTTGTTCACCATATAATACTTTCTACCAAATCTGTTCATCTAAATTCATGAAAAACAACATATACACAGAAAAAGCATGTGTTAAATGAACTCAACCGATATTGATGGTGAGGGATTTGAACCCACAATCTTTGTGTTGTTAGCACAATGCTCTACGAAATGAGCCACAGGAATCCTCAAAACAACCTCAGTGTAAAATGGAGATTATTATTACAACTCATTATTATATTTAACACTGGGGCAGTGTATACATAGGCTTACACAACACATTACTGTAACACAATGCAATCATTTGTAAAACGGTTTTGTAAACTTGTATTTTAAAAACAAAATGACTAAAAAGGTAAATTGACGTTGGTGAAGTGAAATGTCATTATGATAGTTTAGTTGTGGACAAACATTTGTTGTGAAAGAATGCTGTTTGTGATAAGAATTTCCGTAAAAACTTAATCAAGAAAATTACCAAATCAGTTTTCAAAGATAGCGGACATTAATTTGGGAACGGCTATTGCGTTCATGCAAATGGACAAACTGGACACAATGGCAGCTCCGTAATTCCTTCGCATCGTCTAAATAATTTGTCAGTTTCCTTTCTTTTTTAAACTGGATTTGTCCAGATGTAAACTGAACAAGCTATATTAAGATGCATTTGTACCACGAGCAGAAGAGAGACACATTACGTTTATTTTTAAGACAGAGGGGCATTTCGAAACTACAGGAGTTAAAGTGAATGTTGCCGGTGGCATGTGGATGAGTCTAGAAAATAGTCACAAGCAACAAAGTTAAGAATAGTTTATGCAAACAACAAGTTATTTTTACATTTATCTGAGAGAAAGTGTGTTCATGACAAATCGACAGTTACTTGGGTTCTACTTTAACTCCATTGCTTGTAGATACAAAAAAACCTGAAAGTGGAGATTACCCACTAGTGGACCAATCCAGCACTCACTTCAGACAAGTAGCAGCAAAAAAAAAGATATGAATCTGTAAAGATCTAAAACTGTAATGGCATAATACATTTCATGGCTAGTGTCATAAAAACATACACAATAAATAAATGTCTCCATGTTTTGCTAATGCTAAATTATTGCTAATACATGCTAAATAAAGCATTACTAGGATACATAAAATATATCTTCATAAATAAAGAAACTTAAAATACAAAAAGGGAACCAAGAAAATGAGAGATCTTTAGAAGCAAAGGGACTGTGTTTTCTTCAACTTCTATAATTTCTAGCTGCCTGTAGAAGGTAACAACAAGCTATAATTAAGTCTAAACAACATCCTACTCCACGTAGACAGCGTCCAGGGTTTCCATAGAAACAAAATGAAGTCTGCATCCTCAATGTCCTGCATCTGGCCAACAGCTTGCTTTTCCAGATATGAAACATAAAGCAACAGAAGCCTGAGCGCACAGTTACACATGAGTAAGAGCTTAGCCATCGAAATTCTCAGATTCTCACTTCGATTTAGGTTTTTTACCTCTACGAAGTTAACCTTTCTCCCCCATTTTACCACCGAAACGTAGACTCATCTGTAAAAATGAGGTTGTGCATGTATTCCTGGAATATTATGACTTCTATTTTTAGAAAACAAATATGAAAAAGCACAAGAACTTATTTGGTGTGATATTTGGGGTTTGTTTCAGAAAAACAGACGAGTGCTTAAGAGTTCTCTGAAGAAGCACCGTTAGGAGCCAAAAGTTGTAAAGAAAAGTTCAGCCAGTGCTTTTAATCCGGGGTCAGTCTGCGTTTACAGAGGTCCATTTCTGCATAAGTGAGCACACAAACTCCAGTGGCTGTTCAAACAGACTCTCTCTCTCTCTCTCTCTCTCTCTCTCCCCATCCATCCATCTCTTTGTCTCTCGCTCTCCAGCAGCTCATGACAACGGCCCGGCAGCAGCACTGTTTGATCTCCAGTGTTTTCCTTAATCTGGATTGTCAAGGTTCGCTTGTTGGAGGCTGTTTATTCTACTTCAACAAAAAAGAAGCATTCTTTTTTTGTCTTCTCCTTCTTTCAATGACTAGTCTAAAGAACTGAGTCTTATTAACATGATATATTAAAACTACAATGGCTTCCCTTTATGAACTATGAAAGAAATAATGGGAAAAAAATATTTTTAAATCTAAAAGCAATAACTAACCATCTTTTCATCACTGGAGACAATTTGACTAGGGATAACCAATATATTTAAGCTTCTAAAGGCCGACACCACTAACCAATAACACTAACAAATAACACACTTTTCACTCTGTAATTGAAAATGTTATGTGCATTGTCTCTTAAAACCTATGCACAGCAGATGCTGCCTTGGTCTGTCACCAAAGCAAATTCCTTGTATGTGCAAACCTACTTGGCAATAAAGCTTTTTCTGATTCTGATTCTGAAACAACGTGCACCATCTCTTTTTTTATGTTTCAACGCAGCAGCATGGCTTCAAAACATATGTGTTTCATGTTGTTATCAATCAGAGTATGAATGCTTCTGGTGATTGCGTCATAAGTGGATGGTAGATGCAGATCCAAAAAGTAGCAACGGCTCGGCATTATGAACAGTGGCTCCGAACACAGCTGTAAAGTTAGTTTCATGCTTGATATTCGTCAGACATTCCCTTTCTCTGGAACATTCTAGGCCAATAAAATGGCATTAAAGATATAATAAGAAAACTATTAACGTTTCTATATCAAAAAGCAACATAACCTCTGTGAGAAGTCAGTGTTTGTTAGTGCAAAACAATTATTCAGAGGCATATTCATACATTACATGTATAATTAATGAAAACTCAAACTATATTTAGTTTCTCATTAAACTACTATGAATGATTATTTTGAAAAATTTGTATTTTTGTTAAGAATTTTTACTCGAACTTTAACTTTGTGGCTAGATTTAGGGACTTTTCAGACCCTCTATACATTTTTTTTAAATCTAGGCACAAATCTAATGACTTTTTTCTGAGATTCTGGGTGACTTTTCAGCAAGTTTGTTGTCTCTCATTGAGCACTAGTTTCTGTCTGCATCTCTATCCTAAAAAGAGAATTGCTCACTATCTCTTCAAATTCATGTGATGCAATCTTGTGCTCTGTTCTCAGAAAGAGAATTAGAGATTTTGTTTTTTATTAATAAAAACAAAGAATTCTGGAAAATGTAATGAACTCCTCTCTAACACAACATTGGTGGCTTTTTTTTTTTTCAAAACAAATGGAAATCCAGCTTTTTCACACAATTTATTTTATTTTATTTTAAGCTTAACACAAACAAAAATTATCAGAAGATGCATCTAGCTAGAAATCTCAGAAGTTGCTTCTCATTTTATTTCCAATATTTGTATTAATTTTTTACTTTAGTTGTGTTCTGCTTTGCGTTTATTTTTATAATCTACACCATTTGTTTGTATTTAGGCCATACTCACACGTACCTGGGTTATTTTCTCACACAGTGTCCAAACAAACTGTGTCCTCTCATTTTCTATAAAAAAAAAAAAACATCCACACGGACATTCAAAACCCCCAAAACGCCCCCAAAAACAAATCAAACCAACAGGTGGAAGTCATGGCATTTTTAAAATTCTTATTCAGCACTGTGTGTGCGAAATGACAGCCTCTGTTTGGTGTTCAAATAGTAAACATATGCCTGTAACGTCCTATAGCCACAATAGCGGAATAGACAGAAACATAGTCCTCGTTTTGACCGCCATGTGGACTGACGCCGTAACAGTGTAGAAAAATACTTATTTTCAACATAACCGGGTACGTGTTGACAGGGCCTTAAATACAGCATGTAATATGTATACATTTGCTCTCTGCCATTGTAAAAAAAAAAAAATCTTAGGTGAAATCATTTTCATACACATGCAAATTAGCTGATGACATCATGTATCGATTTTTAACTTTTGGGCGAGCCAATAGTGGATATTCTTATTGAGGAGTTGGCAAATGGGCTTCTATACCATATGCTTATGGATGTATGGTACCTGTTTTGAGTGCATCTAAAATTTGTGCTATGGACTATGTAATGGTATGGCTTGTTCTTTCCTTTATTTTGTAATAAAGGCAATTTAATAAGGCTATTTATTTAATAGCCATCATTAAGGCTATATGTTCCATATAAAGCTGGTTAAAAACAAAATCATTCCGACATACACACAATGCAAAAAGGTAGCAGTTTCAAAATTGTGCAAGTTTCTGCAATCGTTCTCAACTACCGGATGATAAACGACACAGCCCACCGGTGTTTGTCAAGGGAAGGAAAAATGTAACACGATTCTGAAAAGTCCTCGTTTTGCACATAGTCTTTATACGAAGTGCAAGTAATGTTAGCTCAAGTTTTGTTTGTGGTTGAGAAGACACGTGGGGAAAAGCCCCCCGTTGAGGCTTCTGTACACCGTGACAAATCTCGGCTTGCAAACTTTTACAACATCAATAACAACAATTACGCAGCTGGTTAACGTTATTACCAATTAAATAATATTATATTAACAAATATATACACTGTTGTTTCCACACAACGACAATTCTGCAAGCCAAAGAAAGCCATGTTAACTTCAGGAAAAGTAGATAACCTTAGTCACATCTCCCACGCGGTCTGTAATATCAGTTATTCTCTCTTTAGCGCTCTAATACATTAAACAACAATTAGATAACAAAGCCAATCTGCGGGTCCGTGAAATGTTGCAGCATGCTTCGTGAGAATGAACTTACCGCTGTTTGACAGCGACACGGATATTTGTGCGGAAAACAAAATCAACTTCGCAGCAATCTTCTCGTAAACCACGAGCGCGTGCTCTCAAACAAACTGTAAATAACCAACAAACATATCCCTCCGCCCGCGGTACTAACTTCAGCAGCAAAACACCGCTGGAAGAAACACACCGCCGTGCTTTGAGTCGTTTCACACCGCCTTTCTCCACGAAGCAGCTTCGGGTATTTTTTCACTTTATCCGGTCTGACAAGCACTCAAGAAAAGCGAGAATCGCGGATTTGGATGTTGTTGTTTTTCGATGTGCTGTGGCCGTGACGTCACATCCACCTGCTGTGTAAACAGCACATCTAAACTGATCTAAACGCTCTTATTTTTACAGTTAAGTGAGTTTAAATGGATATTGAAGCGGATTTAGACTCCAAAACACCGTGTTAACTTCTTAGTTGTCTGGTTACAAATGTTTTCTTTGAGTTTGACATGTGCAACAAGAACAAAGTGGAATGAAAGTTCAGGACTGCGCACAAAGAAAGAAGACTAAACATCCCATTATAACCTGCTCTGGGGTAATAAACAAATGTAAGGATGACTGGTATAAAATTCTTGTTCAAACACAGTTAACACAATGTGTAAAAATATTGAAAAATTAAAACTTGCATAAATATTTGGTAATATTAGGCTTCCTGCAAAAACATGCAGTTTTTCCATCCATACATCCTTTTTATTTATCCGCTTCATCCTAGTCTCCAGCTTACATTAGTAAAAGGTAAGGTACACCCAGGCTGCAAGTGCAATAACTCTCCATTATCCCACAATTGAGGTCATTTTTGAGGATTTAATTAAACTAAAATGTGATTTTAATTCTTCTCAAAGACCCTGAAAGACTGGCATTGAACCAAGACAGCCAAGTGTCTTATAAAACCTATAAAGAGTACAATAAAGTAACCAAAGCCAACAATAGACACGTGTTTCATATTCATTTGTGGACATAATTTTATTTTCATAATCTCACAGTCACATGAAGTATATGAGATTAAAGTGTAATATAAATATAAAATTACTCTTTGCAAATTGAGACATATCTCGTAATTTCTGTTTAATATATAAATCAGTGACACATGAGTTACAACACCGTTTTAGATTAAACAACTTTTATTAAATAACAATAATCACTTATCTCATAAAAATTATATCACTTACAATCACAAAAAGATCGAGCATAGTATGTAAAAAAGACTAAAGGCTTTTTTTACTTGTATGTTGTAAATTAAGCATAAAAATATCACCACTTCAGTTTCTTATTACCATATTTCCACAGTCACTGCAGCATGTGTGAGCAGTGATCACAATCTGCTCCAAACACTTTTCTTGTTGCAAGTGTGAACTGAGCCTAAAGTATCTACAACAATCTTAAAACTTGTTTTAAGAGAGACTGCGCAAGTGTGTTTAGATCATCGTTCATCTAGCTGCCAAAAGCACAGTTTCAGTCCTTGTGAAAGTACATGTGAGCTTTCAAAGGGCCAGACTTGAAGAGATTCACTGATATAGAGCGCCATCAAGTGGGAGGCTGACACAATGCACAAATATTGTTTGCAGATTTTAAAAACAGTGGGAATAAGGTTTTTTATGCTAAAAGTATCAATTTTTGCATATGGCTCAGGAAATAAACTTTTTTTAGGCTGAATTATGGTTTTATTATACATTTATTTCCATGCCTTTTAAACCAGTTTGCAAAAAACGAAATGACATTCATTCTGCTGCTACCTTGTCTTTGCTTTTTGGGGGGATTTGTGACTTTACCTTTGTCTCAACACAATTTATTTTTGCAATAAAACTGTTTGTTCTCAATTTTGGGACTTTTTTTTTTGCTTTAATTATTTGGAATTGTACTTTTTGAATAATTTCAGGATTTTTGTGGAATTATTGTTTAATGTAATGAAGAAATAATTGTAAAAAAAAAATAATAATAATCTGGGGCTGCAGTAAAACAATAATATCAAGTATTGCCACAAAAAAACAGGTTTAAATCTAATTTATTAGAGCAAATTGTAGAATTGTAAAAAAAAAAAAAAAAGCCCCAGACTTCTAAGGGTTAACACCATAAACAAAATTAATTTCAGGCTAAACATAATTCAAGTCTTCAGGCTCTTTTCAAGGCAAATTTTATTTGTTTATTTGTTTGTTTGTTTGTTTATTTGTTTGTTTGTTTAAAAACACAGGATTTGAAGCCCCTGGAGAAATCTTGATAAAATCAGAGGTGATCTGGGAAATCTTTGAACAAAATTGATTTTTTTTCACAACTTTCATGCCATGAAAAGTCACTGATGCACAGTAAGATTTAACTCATACACGCTACATTCAGTTCTCTCCCAAACTTTTGGAGCTTCTCTTCACCCAAATGTCTTGTAGCACTATACGCCCTACTCTGACATTAGCTGAGCACAAGGAGAGCTGCTGCCGCCGTACTTGATCCCTGAACACTTTACTAGCAGTAAAGTGTGTTGTCAGGGGGCTTCGCTGGCCTATATTCTTCCCCAGAAAAACTGCTCGCCTACAGGCCTGAGACAGATCCATCAATCACACTCAAGCCATTCACAGAAAAAACACTCTTTTTGACTTATTTTTCTTATTCATGTACATTGAAAAAAATAGTCTTTTGAATGCACTTGATTTACAGAGAACACCACTTCCACGTGATCAGAACATGTCAAACTATTACCAATGCACATTATAAAATCAAGTAAATTCATTAAATATTAACTCTTTTTCACTGTACAAGTGATCAGAATATCAAATCAGCAAAACAGCAATAAAATCTGCATTCATTGATCTTCTCCAATTTAGGAAAGATGCGACTGCACTGAAAAAGTAACAGCAAGTATAGAGCCACTTTAACGTTTAACTTTTGTCAAAATATCCCAGAGTTCTTCACAAATGAGACATAGTTCACCACTTTTATTTCTAACCAACCATTATAGAGCAGAGGTGCAGTCTTGTAAATACTTCAGTGATCCGGTGCTCTTGGTTGAACTCTTTGCATGTAGATGTAAGTTCTCCAGCGCTGCCAAAAGAAACATAAATTAAGCACGAGTTTTGCAAAATGATTCCGAAGAACACATTTTTTTTTTTTAAACTAAATCAATAACTAGTTTAAACATACTTGCTGCTTTGTCAGATTATCTTTGAACAGAATTTATTGTCACCAAGCATAAACGTTTCAAAAAGTTCAGAAAACTCAAAAAGTTAATGTTAACCTGCTGCAAAAGATTTTTTGAGTTTTGGGGTAAAAAAAAAGCACATACTAGACTCGTAAAAATGCAAAGCATTTGAAATGAAATATCTGAACAAATTAAACTGTGCATCTTATTCATTTATAACACATAATCAGACACTAGATAATGTTTTGTCTAGTGTAAATGAAGCTAAATATAAATGTACAAATTTGAGTTGTTCTGTTATTTTGCTAAATCATTTAAACTTATTAAACTCTATTAAATGTTCTTGGAGAGATATGCAACTTGGTTTAAAGGAGCATGGACAGCATCATTCAGAGATAACTTTATCTCAGCATTCAGAAGATCGAGGAAGAACACATACACTGTCATTTTCCTGCTCATCTGCACAAAATAAGACTTGGTTAGGTTGATGTGGCAAAGCCAATGCTTTATTCTGCTTTCTATGTCTCATTTATAAGAATCAGACCCAGACCTCAAGCTCTTATGACTAATTAAGGGCAATTTTCAGAAAGGGCACAAAAAACAAGTTGAATTCTTCCTAATTTAGATTTAAACCTACGCCTTATCAGAACTGTCTACAAGTGTTTGTTCTTTGCAGGCTCTTTATCTTTCAATGTTGCCAAAATGTTTTCACAGATTATGTTAGAAGCCCAGCATGCACTCTTCTTGTATTTTTATATGATATTAAACCTATTTACTGACCACAAAGTGCTCGATACATTAATGTTTTCATGCTGGAAGTTCATCTGACCGTTCATCCAAACACACTTGTGTGTTTTTCAAATCTGATACAGGTTTAATTAGGGGTTAATGGGTTGACGTGACTGTCGTAAAGCAATACTTCTTAGTCGCTTTACGACAGTCACATCAATCGCTGGACGCATACGCTCTGTTTAAAGATATAATAACCTGTCATTATAAACAAAGGAAACGAATCAATGGAACAAAACTCACTTCAGAGTTTGTTATGTGTGACCGTGTGGTAACCATGGCGACGCTTAATCGGTATCCGCTGTTTTTTGACCAGTGCCAGCTGTTTCGAGGATCTGTGTATTAAACAGAAAGTGCGAATGTAATTTTAATCAACACAGTGGTGCCTTTTTCTCTTATATTAAGCATCCATGCAGTTGTTGTGACAGTTCGGTTTAGAATCAGTCACTATATGAAGAGTCTTTCCACTCATCCTGATGAGATTGGAGATGGGGGCGTGGTCAGGGGCGTGTGGTGATAGATTTACCACTTTTTTCCAACAGGAATTGAGCTGTTTTTCTTAAGTAATATATTTTTGTCTTCATTTATTGTTAATAAACTTACGTTTACTATTTCAAACCACGCTGTCTTCCATTTATTTGTCAGGACTTGAGCCAGTCGTGACAGTCACACGTTGTTGTTAGATGGAAAATATTCCATGCAGTGAGTACCACAATTTGCCTAAAATGTATAACTCAAAACTTTGGGTTAAAAGAGAGACAGCACATTATGTACAGAAAATAAATATTCTATAAAAAAATAAATCATCTACAAAAATGAAGGTTTTAAACCTGTTTAGGTTTAGGTTTTGTTGTGTTAAAGAGGCACTCAGAGACAAATTAATTCAGAATTATTAGAGTATCTTTTCAAAAAGCTCTAGTGCTTCAGAAGAGAGTCATTATTCGTGTGGTAATCGTAATAAAGCAAATGAAAGGAGACCACTCGCTTCTTAAGTTTTGCTAGCGGTGAACCCCTGAAGCTCATAGCACACAAAAGAGCAATAGTTAACATTTGCTAATTAGGAAGCTTTATCTTCTTTTTACATGACAAGGGAAATTGATTTATTATTTATATATAACCCCTACTGTGTGCACCTGAACATGTCTTTTAATATTATCAAAGGGCATGAGATCACAGAATGGCACGCATATGAATAGTGTGTGGTTGTTAAATATTGATGATTTGATCACGAATGCAACAGAACTTTTATTTGCTCACTATTTTAATCAAGGCAGGGTTCAATCTGGTGCAAGCTCACCTTTTCTTTAATTCTTTTTCTTCCAAAAGGATTCTGCAACCATTAGAGGTCCAGACTATATACAGATGTTGTCACAGTTTATTGACTGTAAATAAAAATCTTCTCAGGCAAGTGTTTTATTGTTGTTTGGTCATAGACACACACAAAAAAGTAACCAATTGATTTTACATAAATGTGATTAATTTGAGTTCAACAAAAAAAAAGCATTTTGTTAAGGGAAACATTTGTTTTACAGTATGTCTCAATTTGATTAAAGTGCATGGATGTATTTAATTTGAACCCATTGAACCTAAATGTATTTAACTGAGTTCATCCAGTAAGGAGTGTATACACCTGGGTTGATGTATTGAATATCAGAATAACCTTTAATAAAACTATACATGTCAAAATGAAGAGTGTAGTGCATTCGTTTAAACATAAAAACTATAATCTTTCAAGCTAAAAGCAGTTTTTGAGAAAAACGTTCATTTTGATTGTCAGATACTAACACTGGCCACTAGGTGGAGCCAAATTTCAATACATCTGTATCCAATCCTTCATAAGGCACTCGTTCAATAAACTCGAAAATCGGCAGATTTACTGGAGGTTATTATTACAAGACTTTTGAACTTGAATCCCTGAACCTACAGTAACACAGACCACATTTAAATGAAGAAATATAAAATTCTCTTTTATAACCGTGGAAGGTTTGCATATATCCACTCATTCAACGTTTTCTCTTTATTTTCAAGACATTGCAGACCAATGTAAACCATCAAAAGTATTTGAATGAACTCATGAATTATGAAGTAAGCAAAAATGTTTTATAATGTTGATCAAATGAGCCAGCTGTGGTTACCGCTCCTGGCAATGATCACGTTAAGTGCTCATCTTAACTTGTTTTCAATTGTTAGTCCTTTTACTCTCAGTCTGTTTCGTTCTAAACCTTTTTGATTGGGTTTAGGTGATTGTGGAGATGAGGACTGCACCACGCAATCACTGTTCTTGATCATAGCCATTGTTCAGTCGGTTGGAATATAAATGAAGGTGTTATTCACTACACTTGGCAAACAAAAAAAACAAAAAAAGTTTGACCTTTTGTTTTATTCTTTTTTTTTATTACTCTTAAGTATTTCCAGAAAAAAAATTCCAGAAAGGGATTCGATTCTGTTTGATGTTTTGTTTGTGGTAGGATATACAGAACATAAATTTCAAGTTTATTTACCCCTGCTGTATCTGGTTGATTTCTACTTAACTGCATGGTGGTATTAAAACACTAGAGGTCGCTGTTCGCCACAAAACTCATCTGAAAGGAGAATTTTTAATGAACCACTGAAATTGTAGTTGTTTAAAGTTAAAAACCCTCAGTTTTCTGCTCCAGTGACTTTAGATGTTTTCCCCTTCATGACCTCCGTTTGTCTGGTAGATTTCGCTTGAAAATCCATATGATTGACAGCTTTGATTCGCTTCAACACCGAGAGTGCCGTGTTAACCTCTAGCTTGACCCAAACAAATGAAATTAAAAATAGGGATGATAATGATAATTTCAAATTATTATTATTGTTGTTGTTGTTGTTGTTGTTCATATCAGAGCTAACTTACTTTTATAATGTTTAGAATGTTTATTTAAAATAAAATCATGGTCGTTTTTGCCAAACCTACGTTCGCACCGAAATCAAGTCAAACCATTAATTTCCAAACAAGGAGCTTTCAAATGGGAATCTACAGCTGATATGTAGATAATAACCCTATTTAACTTTTTCCGTTATTTATCTATTTATATTATCTTTATGGTAAATTTTGGTGCTAATAATAAATTGTCACTAACTGTAAATCCTAAAATTTGTCTAACATTGTCCTAAAATGTTAACATTTCAATAAAAAAAATGCTTTAATTACTTAGTTGTATTCGGTCGGTTATAAACCTAGCAAACTGTACAGAAGGTTTGATAATAAAGTAATATATTTCAGATATGTAAGGTTTAAAAAAAATGCATACGCGTTGCTGAAGTCCCCGATCTGAACGCTGATTGGCTGGCGTCAGCAAGCGCTTGAGGATGACGTGATTTTCCGTGTGGTCAGCCTCAATCCGCTGCGTCGCTGCACGGAGCGTCATTGAATCGGCCGCTTCCGCTGTAAACCCCGAGAACCAGTATCCCAAAAAGACGGACCTACTGTCACCGGAGGTTCCCCCGTCAAAACGAGCTACGTGCGGCGCCGCGCTCTCGACGGCACACCGAGTGCGCGCGCGTGCGCGCGGGCTCATATTTATGTTTTCATCAGGCGTCTTGAGTTGTTCCTGGCCTACTCGAGAGCGCTTTCCACTTCGGGGGAGACGGATGCGTGTTTTCTTCGACTCGACATGGATTACCCAGCGCCTGCTCTGAAGAATGACGCCGACACGACGCTTCCCGAGCGCCTGTAGCTTTCAGAGTGGGAACGGATGATATTCTGCGCATCAAACCGGGGAGCCAGGACTGCTTAATGTCGGATTACAAAGCCCAGGCTTGCTTGTGCCCGCACGGATGGCGAACGCAAGCGATCCAGGGGGAAGCAACCCCTCACTCCAGAATTATGCCATCACTGCGTCTGCGGTCAAGCTGGCGACCCTGGGTCTCATCACCGGCGTCAGCTTGCTCGGGAACAGTGCGCTGTCCGTGCTGGTGCTGAAGGACAGCTCGCTGCACAAGGCTCCGTACTACTTCTTGCTCGACCTGTGCGTGGCGGACATCATCCGCTCGGCCGTGTGCTTCCCGGTGGTGATGCTCTCCATCAGCGGCGGCTCCGTGTGGAGCTACAGCAACCTCAGCTGCAAGATCGTCGCCTTCATGGCCGTCTTGTTCTGCTTCCACATCGCCTTCTTGCTCTTCTGCGTCAGCGTAACGCGCTACATGGCCATCGCGCACCACCGCTTCTACTCCAAACGCATGACGCTCTGGACCTGCGTCGCGGTCATTTGCATGGTTTGGACGCTTTCGGTGGCGATGGCGTTCCCCCCGGTCTTCGACGTGGGCACCTACAAGTTCATCCGGGAGGAAGAGCAGTGCATCTTCGAGCACAGATACGTGAAAGCCAACGACACGCTGGGCTTCATGCTCATGCTGGCGGTGATCGTGGCCACCACGCACGTCGTCTATGTCAAGATGCTCTGTTTTGTTTACGACCACCGGAAAATGAAGCCCGCGCAGCTGGTTCCGGCGATCAGCCAGAACTGGACCTTTCACGGGCCGGGCGCGACGGGGCAGGCCGCCGCCAACTGGATCGCCGGGTTCGGACGCGGTCCCACGCCGCCCACGCTCGTGGGCATCAGGCAGGCGTCGCACAACGCCAACCGGAGGCTGCTGGTGCTGGACGAGTTCAAGATGGAGAAACGGATAGGGAAGATGTATTACATGATCACCCTGGCGTTCCTGCTCTTCTGGGCGCCCTACATTGTGTCGTGCTACATCCGGGTGTTCGTGAAGGGAACCCCGCTGCCTCAGCTCTATCTGACTGCGGCCGTGTGGCTCACGTTCGCCCAGGCCGGGGCTAACCCCATCATATGTTTCATATTTAATAAGGAGCTGAGGATGAGATTTCGAGCCTGTTTGCCGTGCTGCCTGACTACACAGACACCCATGGAGCCCTACTGTGTGATCTGAAGTCCCCCAGGTCTGTTTGGGGAGCACACAGTGGCCTATGGAGAGGTGTTCAACGCCTGTGCCATTACATTTGCAAAACGCATCTGGAACACCTCTCGACAAGCACTTTGAGCGGCAAGCACAAAGAAAAATGCTTAAGCCAAATACAATGCTAACGCTGATTACAGTAAGAATGTTTCAACTCAGTGGGGAACACATTTTACCCTCATGCTTCTACTTTTTGCCCTGGTTTCGGCATTCTGCTGGTAAAACAAAAGCAGGGACAAGCCTGATCCGATTTAGCAACAGAAACATATTTTCTTGTTTAATATACATTTTCTAAACAGAGGAAAATTGTGTGTTACGTCCATAAAATATTACGTATATGAAGAGTTTGGTTCCTAAATGCTATAAATCCATCAATGTTGAATTTTTGTGAACTATTCAAACTCTAATAGAATGTAATGCGTGTCTAGTAATAATAAAAAAAAAAAAACTAACTTTACTTCAATATATTTCCGTCAAAATGAAGTAATTTTGGGAAATCTTAACTAAACTGGACAGCAGCTTGCTTAACCCGTAGAAGTCCAGGGCCTTTATGAGCTGTTTTCACTACTTTACAATTTGCTCTAATAAATAACCTTTGTGGCAATGCTTAATATCATTTAATAATTTCACAAAAAACCTGAAATTGTACGAATTCTACTTTACAGAGTGTTCGATTTTGTCATTTTTTTCCGCAAAAATTTCAGAACTTGAGAACTAACTGTTTTTATGTTTTATTACAAAAATGAAAAATGTTGAGACAAAAATAAAAATTCATAAATCCCCCAAAAAGCAAAGACAAGGTCAAAACAATGTGAACAATATGCTCTGTTTCAAGCACTTTTTGTGCCATTGTGCTTTGTTTTGTAGGAAAACTTTGAAAAACACAAGCCATATCACAAGTCTTTTCACCACTAGATGGCACCAATTTTGAGACGACTGCATATTTTCTCACATTTTAATTTGAATTACTTTGCAAGTTCTGTGTCATAACTCTTGTAATGTTCGTTTGAAACCAAAATATCAAAGCTAAAAACTTTTTTGAAACTTGCGCCTTATATCTGAAATCCAAATTCAACAACAGGCCAATTAATTATTAATTAATGAATTATATTTATATGATATAGATTGACACAAACGTAAGACACACATGCAAAATATAGTGAATATTATCTACAATATTGCAGTTTCTGTGGATTGTAATATAAAGTTATGATGAATGCTATAAAATGTAACACTAACTGTTGTTAACTAATTGACCGCTCTGTCCAATCCCGTCTTAATATTGCGTCCACCACAAGGTACATGATAGACCCTCATAGGGTATCTATGTATACACAGATGAATCACCTAATGTTGCACAGAAACTTGCTTTAAAGACACTTCAGAATTCCATTTGGAAAAAGCTTTTCTCTTAGTAGCAGGAGATCGCCTGTATCTTGTCCATTTGTGGCTTTCTTTGGATGGGTTTCCCTTGCTGGTCATGTGATCTAAAAGTGCATATTTGATTTGATTTGAATGGAATGGATTTATGGCATTTTGCTGAGAAAAAAAATTGCTGTCTTTTTCCACATATGGAGAAACAAGACACAAAGCAGGAATATGACCGATATCAAAGCAATGGCAGGACTTTGAAAAGAGAGCAAGATTATTTTAAAAATCGTGTGTGGAACCGAACTCTTCATATTTCATTTGATGAAGTCATCACTCTTAGATGTATTATGTATTTATTTATCATGAACCACCTATGTTATAAAATAACAGCCTTATTTTACCATGTGCTTGATCTTACAATGACTGGTTGAACTTGTTGTTGAACTTCTGCCCTGCCTCCTCTATTTTTTAATGAATCCCATTAATGAGCTTTATCATTCTTATTAATTGGGACCTCAGATGGAATTCACACTTTTCTTGTTGTTGGAACAGAAATGTGGCTCATTATTCATCAAGTTCATCAAGGCGTTGTTTGCAAATCACTAAAAATGTTAATATGAGCTGTTGTGAAACTTCATCACAAAGCTTAGGGTACCACCCTCTCATTGTCAGTATCTCACAACTCAGTATGTTAGATGCCACCTCTAAGGGGTATTATGTTGTTGGGTGTAAAGAAGCACATTCATATGCTTCCATCAGCTGAAGCTTTGAGGATGCAGTGGACATGATTTATTAATGGAAGAAATGCACCTCTTGACGAACTGAAAGCTTATTTTTTCACTCCAATCATTTTCTCTAGGCATTTGTAAGCAATTTACCATGCAACAGACTTTGAGAAGAGAGTATTTCTGATGGATCTAGAAGATGATCCTGCCGGAACTCCAGAACAAATGAGCTTGTTGTTGTTTGTTTTTTTGGCTGTCTTTATTTTTAACCAGTAGGAGAAGAATGCTAAAATACATTAGATTTATGTATTTAACAGACACGTTTATCCGAAGTTACTTATAGTTTTGGAGTAAACACAGCAAGCAGTTTGTTACAAAGTCGGATTAATCATAAGACGTGCACAGAGAAGAGGTTCCAGCTGAGTCAAAAAAAAACTCAAAGTTTTTTTTATTTTATTGTATTTTTTTCACCACAACACTGTGCAGGACAAGTGTGTTGCTTTTAAAATAATCTTTTGTTTATCTTAAAAATCTAGACCAATGACCACAATGCAAACAATGTCCCAGAACTTTATGGCATTCCAACTATTTATAATAATTTCAAAATTTTTTCAAGACTGCACGATTATTTCATATTTTATCTACTATTCCCAAATGTTTTATGTATCAAATATTTTCACAGGACTCCACACTGTGAGTCCATCTCTTGCTCAGACTTAAATACATTTTAAGAATCCTGCTGCAATATTTTCCTCATGGTTATCGTTATTATTGCCTCCATGGTTGTTCAACACGTTTAAGATCCAGAATGTGCTTATTTTGATCTGAAATATTTTGTTTGAGCTAAGGTGGTGTTCTTTTACAATTTCGTTTACTTTTCATAAAAACTCTGCAAGAAATGCGTCGGACATCCCCTTTAAACTCATGTTAAACAACGTCTTGATGATTCTCCTTAATCTCTGACTTTTCCCTTTTGGCCATTGAGCATGTGATACTTTCTTTCAGTCAAAGGTAAAATCTCAGATGTGACCATCATTGAATATCAGAAGTACCACATTCACGTTTATGCAATCCTCACATCCATGTAAAGATTTATTTCTATTCCCAATCTCTTTATATCTGATATGTATTATATTTGCTATGACCTTTTGTGTGAACAAAACAACCAGTGGCTTTTTACAATCACATGGACTAAATGTGACTAAACCAACCCAGCAAACACTCCACGGACGTCTATCTAACGTCTTGGTCCTGAAGCAGGTAAATCAACGTCTCATGGATGTCTTTGGCTCAGTGGATGTTTGCTGGGAATTCCCTCTCACAGGCCATCAGTCAGCTCATTGGACACAAATGATTTGGTTGTTGGGTTATTGGGAGACTATAATTTGTATTTTACTTAAAATAAATGGTTACAAATTTGCTGTGTCTGTGTGATACAACATTCAGTATTAGTTATGATGCAGATGCCACAGATGTAAACCTGTGTACTATATGTTACTGTAGCTTCAGAGTAGAGTTTTTGGGCTGTTTTCATCTCCATGGAGGCTTCTCACAGATGGTTATGTAACAAAGTTGGCTCCGTCCGGCTCTTTCTCTAATTGACAGAATGCATGCAGTCCACTGGAGACCTGAAAAAGCATTTCGGCTTTTCTGTGAATCTGCTCAGACACTTCACACACAAATGCAGACTTGGTTCACCAAAAGCATAAACAGATGAATAAAGTTTGCACACAAAGTAATGTTGGTTGGAAAAAGTGCAGTTTGAAAGTATTTTTTAAAAAATATTGCATGAACCAACCCCTCATCTATGATTTTTGAAAGCTGAGAAAGAGATATCCCAAATTGGTTGCTATGGTAAACAGTCTGGTTGCCATGGAGGGGTCAGTGGTATAATTTAATGTTTGCTTTGTTAGTATAGATTTAAACCAATCCCCATGTCTCTGTCAGTTACCAAAGCTGAGATAGGTTTCAGAAACAGACATTTTGGTTGCTAGGGTAAACAGTTTAGTAGCTAAACCCAAGTTCTCTATGATGTTTCATCTTAAATATTTTTCAGTGGTCATTCTTAGTCAATGGTAAATCATTAATCGTTTCCAGTGCCTGGGGTTCACATACTTTTGCTCAGTGCCTGAAATGTTCGTGCACAACACCACAAGTGTGAGCTTGAGTTTCCCATGAGCCTCTCAATTTGAGTTGACGTTTGACACCATGTTAAGTCAATAGTAAATTTTCCAGGATAGGAAGATTAAAATTTTTCAGGTTTGTAATTATAGTTTATTAAATTCTAATGTAATTTACCCATAATTTACAGTATCTCTTTAGCAAACAAAGACTCAATATCTTCTCAGTACAAGTGTGGCAACAGAAGTGCAAGTAAAGCAATGTTATTAAACATTTACATGAACTACAAACTGGGGTGGAAGGAACTTATCAACAAAAGAACTTCAGCTACGGTGATTTATAAGATTAAAAATATTTTTCTAAGATTAAGTCACTCAATAAAACATTGGCGTGACCTACTGAAAGGGAATGTTAAGGTTCCTAATGTAACCCATCATGCTCTGATAGATCGGTGGACCCCTTTTTCCTCAGTCTTAAGGTTGTGTAATAGGTGGCCATTGTAGGCTAATTTCACCAAGACAAAAGCAGTTAAAAAAATCTGATTTAATTATTAATATATATATATATATATATATATATATATAT